>JAUMHD010025343.1:0-46244 GCA_032359135.1 Ulvella scutata | reverse complement strand
GAAAGACTTTCGTGATGGTGCTGTTGTGCCATTCGAGTGAAGTGGTGGATGTTATGTGTTAGTTGCTTTTGGCTATTTGGGTTCATGCCTATTCACTACCTTTCCGGTTTGTAAAGGATGTACGTGATACATGTCATGATAAAAGGTCCAGGCAGTACTGCTACGCTGATCTCGATCACTTGGACCAATAAAATTGTGCACAGAGAAAGGACAACGGTGCTTATACCATGCTGTAACATTTATCTACATGTTCATACACTCGTTTACGATTTCAAAGCTACCGCCAACAATTGCAGGGCATGACCTAATGATACAGTTTCTTCAGAACTTTCAAGCACACCAACAAGATGATACATCTGGTCATTATTCTGCAGCCACTGTTGCAACCATGTCTGCTCACAAACCAAGTTCGATACAGTCTGTTGCTGCTGCAAGCATTCACAGAGCCCTGCACACAGATTAGCAGATCTGTCCACCACCCTTGACACGTCCATGTCCTCCGTGACGCATGCAAACAGCAAGTGCTCACCCCCCGCTGACCAGCATGACGTGCTGTCATGCCCACTCAACACAAGCGAGCGTAACAACGGGGAGTAATCAGCTTGCACAACTTTAAGAATATACTCTACAGAAATGCGCAGGGCTTCTGCAACAGATGACACAACTTCGATCCATCTTTGCTGCCCTGGATGCTGGGCAACTGATGGACTAGCTGAAATCAACATGAACTCAGCTGTAGAGAGAATCGCATCTACAATTGGGCCCACCTCATCGCCATCTTCACAATTGTTAGCATGAACAGATAGTGCTGGCGCTAAGATGTTCACAAGCTTGTGGATGGTGACAGAAGTTTTCTGCATGAGAGTGTCGCTGCCTCCCAACAGCTTTGAGTGCAAGGCATCAGCACTCGCATGAACCTCACGTGCAGAGGATACCACAGATGCAATCAACTCGCATAGTGTTTCCACTGGCGACAGTAGATGGCTCTTCCATACTGCAGACTCGTCTGATTCCGCACACACGCTCTCAGCCATCTGCTGACAGCATATACACATGCAGACGACCACCTGTGGCTGTTGACAAGCCTTCCTGCAACAGTCTATCACAGCAGGTTCAGATGTGTGTAGAACTTGCACACTATAGAGTGCTGGAAGCAAGGGTTTCATGAGATCGCTAACCATCCCAGGTTGACTCTCAACCAATGCTCCTCCAGTGTTACCCAGCATCCAGCTGCACAGAGGTGGCAGGGACTGAAACAGCTGCAGGAACAAGGAATGATCCCCTGCCATGGACAAGAAACAACCTACACTCTGACAGCACTGCTGCAGGGCCTCCTGGATCCAGTGAGTATCAGCCTGTGGAGAAGACGGCATAAAAAGACCACTCACGTCACGGGGTGTAGGACAGTCTGGAACAGCGACCTCCTTACTCTGTGCTGATCCTGCAGCTTTGTCCCCATTCCTGGTGATCGTGTCCTGAGGAGCTTCCCCTGCTGGACTCACAGGTTCTGGACGTCTGAATCCTTTCGGGATCTGTTCAGGCTCAGGGCCATCAACCATGTCCCCACGTACACACAAAAGCATGAAGTCCAGCATGGCTTGGACACTGTCCTTGATTGCAAACAGCACCTGCGTATATGGAAATATCAAGCCACAGAGAGTATAACACACACAGAACAACAAGACACCGCCAGTGCTTATGAACAAGCACTCACTCTAGTGCAGGACGCAATGTCTTACCTCGGTGACGGTGCCTTCCATAGCTGCTGTTGTGACAACAGGCATGTCTCCATTGCTCACACCGCATGGGCCGTCTTCAGTCATGCCATCTGTGACGCTGTCCAGAAGGACGGCAAGATCTACCAGTTGAGTGACCATTTGTATTGATGCAATGAAAGAGCTGTGGCTTGCCCTCAACTGACTTGGAAGTTCCTGTGAAGCTCTGCCTACTTGCACCTCAAGCGCGCATCCTTGCAGATGTGCAAAAATGTCAACTTTGACAACCTGGGCAATCGTGAGCATGAGATCTGTTGCTCGTGCACTACTATCGGATTCTTCTACACATTGCAACAACGACGTTGCACCATGCTGCTGTGTCAGTGCATGCAGTGCAAGCAAGACATTTGTTGTGTGCTGCTCTGGAAGCTTGTTCCTCAGTGTCCTCAATGCAGCAATCTGTAGCTTGTGACGCCAAGCACTGCGACCATCGCTTGCATCAGGGTTCGCTGGAGCGAAATGATCTGGGCACCGCTCCATCACAGGCAGAAGGGCTGCTAGCACGCTGAAGCTGTGAAGCTGTAGCTCCTTCCTAGCAGCGCTATCAGGCATATTTTCAGGTTTGTTCGAATTGTCTGTGTATTTTGTCCCGGGATCTTCCTTGTCGAACTCTGCGCTAGGTTGGGCACTCCTGACGTGATCTTCGCTGTCAAGGGAGCAATCCACAGAGCACACATATGAAAGTCCCTCAACGGCAGCTCTAACTTCGCTTCCAAGAAGTTCTGGTGGGAATGAAACCTTGTCTGTGTACCACTGAAGAAATCCATCACCAGACTGCAGCAGCGGTTGGGCAATGATGAACAGCAAAGAAAGACCGCAGTTCAAAACTTCAGAAGGCTGCACAAGAAAGCTCCTCGACAACCATGCTGCAATTGAGGACAGCAATCTGCTTTCCAGTGCAACCCGCATAGCTTCCTGTTCGTGCGTGCAGATGTTCCACACTATCTCTACAGCATCTGAGGCCTCAGACGGCGGTTCGCCCCCCTCGGAGGGGCGCTGCTTACCACATGCCTCAGCTAGTGAGTTTGCCCTGAGAACCCTGGAGAGACATGGAAATAGACTTATGAGCTCTGGATCCAGAGCTACAGATGGTTCTCGTGTGAGGATGGACAGCACTGAAAGTGACAGCGTAACACCTGCACAGTCCAGGACAATGAACAGAATTTCCGCACCACAAAATAATTGGCAGTTTGGAACACAGATGACACACCAAGAAGTTGCTTCTGCACCTCTTCCGAATCATCAATGGTGGCAATGAAGCGTGGGTCACGCAACGGCACCAGTAGACGCCACAGGAAGTCAAGCCCCAAACTGTCATAAAGCTGTTTGTGCCTCACTGATCCACTTTCCGCACAAAGGTGTGGCACCAAGAGTAGCCCAGCAAACCTACAGCCATGAAGACACGCGCTAGTGGGATGGGGCCCAAGGTTTGTCAGAAATAAGCTATGGAAGCAACTGGATTCTGGCACCAGTAGCCTTTGCGTAAACGGTGCACGTTGAGATGCGCTCGTGACAGAGTACAGGGGCAGGTAGCCAAAGAAGCACTTGCAGTTCGGCTGCTGCTTAGACCGGTCTTTAGCGGCTTCAGGGCGTACTTATGTTCGTCACTTGGTCCTTCCAGAAGTTTCAGTGCATCTTCCACAGAGCATGCACCCCGAGCACTTTGCATCGTCCTGCACCTGCGCCTAGTGCCAAGTGCCAGATGTTGGCGCCGTCAAAGCACGTGCGCATGTATGTTTGAGACAAACAGAAACCTGGCACAATACTTGAGCAAGCAATTGTCAAGAGGACACCGTCGTGCTTGTGTGGCCCGTCCAAGTGAATCACGATTGCTGATCTAGCCCAACCACTAGAAATTCACAAGATGGTGAGAACTGGTGGCCATTCCTTGACCCACCCGATTAGTACCTATTCTTGATCGCTCGTTTTCTTTGCAGTTGCCAATATCGATGCCCCCAGATCTCTTTCTGTTTTGAATATGCTTATGTTTAATCTAATTCACGAGGAGCACGACATGCAGCTCATGTCACACGTCGCGCCAACGACTGCGGGTCCGTCGTATTCACGCACTTTTAGTATGAAAATGCTATGCGTGTTGGTGCAGACCAGATGGGTGTCGGACAAGCTTCAGCTGGGCGGGGCACTTTCAGCTGGTTGGTCAATGCTACTGACCAACATCCCATCAGCACTTGTAAGTGGACCGTAAAAGAGGAGGTGGGTACATAGTGTATACTACAGCGCGCAGATTAGCGTGAATGCTCCTGCGTAGTGTTTAAAAGTCTCTCGTTTTGAACATAGTATTTTCCAGCGGCACTACAATCCGTCTTATTTAGTGAACGCAACATGACGACCAAGTATGGAGACTTTGTTCCACCGGTGCGGTCATGCGTCCATCCATTGGCTCGCAGTTTCACTACAAGACCTGTTCAACGAGCCCAGCACACATGCAGATTTTTAACACCATAAATGACCCCTACAGTGATGCATCACAGAGGAGTGATAGAGAGAAGGGCCTTGCGTTCATAGCACGAGCATGCAGAACTGGAAAGGTACTTCACAGTAACGGCGCGCTGTTGCAGCAAAGATGACTTGATGGGGCACTCAAACGAGTGTGTAATTTGCAGAATAATGATGCTTGCTTTGATAAAGCTAAGGTTCTTTTTGAAGGAGAGAAGCATGTGGATTCTTCCAGGTGCTGATTACATACAACTTGCACGCAATGCAGAATAATGATGCTGCATTGCTATGCATCCTTGATGTGTCTATTTTCTGTCAACAGGAGGAAATTGCACGCAAATGTGGAGAAGAATAAGCTGATGGTGAGCGACAATGTGTTCAAAGCAAGCAGCCCAATGAAGAAGTCCACAGGTGAGGGCGACTTCCACGGGACTTTTGGAGGGAAAGTGCCATACATCGCCGTGCGCTTCTTTTGTTACATCTCCACAGGCCAACCTACAAAATTTTGGGACCTTAAGCAATCTGAGCCGTGCAGGGGTCCCCGCTTAAGCCTTTGAAGAAGGGGGACATCCCAGAAGGGAAGCCTAATCTGTTTACAAGCCCTGGCAAGAAGGGCTCATATGGCACCATCAAGACAACTCTTTCTGAACTGAAGGGTGCAGGAGGGATGCATGGCGAGTACAAATACTCAGCGTCCCCGTACAGTCGATCTCAGGCACAGGACGGGAAGGTGTCCAAGGTTTCGGATGCACCATTCATCCCTGCGAATCCCCCCAAGAAAGGATCTTATGGGTGGATCAAGACAAATATTGGTAACAAAGCACATGGAAGTATGGGAGAGTTTGGGTACAAGCCTCAGGGTTATCAAGTGCGTGGAGTAGTGAAGGAAAAAATCGAAACTCCCTTCGTCCCCCCAAGAGCGCCAAAGAAGGGTCACAACTGCACATTCACCAAGTACCCTCTGTTTGCGGCTGATCCTGAACACATCCGGATCCAAGCACAGTGCGCAGCCAGGAAGTTGGAGCGAGAGAAGCTTGCAGGCGCAAACCCATGGCATCCCCCATGTGTTCCCAAACTCGGTGCCACCAGGTCCATTGTGCGCATGAACGTCTAGATCCGAACTTGACCAATGTATCATGTTGTAGTGTCCATAGGCAACGTCAACCTCAGAACTTCAGGCATAACCCTAGGTGGATGTACCGTATTGGCTGTAATATCACTCTGCCTCGTTCTAGGTGGACCCCATCTGCACAGGACCGCTCTAACAGCTGCCATTTGACGGATACGGACAGCGGCCGATCGAAGACATGGATTGGGAGCAGGGTGCTATCACAGGAATGGTTGAGTATGATAAGAAAGGTATATCTTGGATGCACACAGGCTTTGCAGGCAAGCATACGCTCAGGAGGCTCTGTATTTAAGAGACTATCTCTCCTGCAGTTCCGCAGAAGGATTTTAGACTGTGGAGGTACACATCGAGCGCCTTGAGCACTCCCCAAGTATAATGCTTGCTGCTGTGTCCCCGCATGCTTGCTTGTGTGAGTCAGTCATGTGCCAAGTTGTACCGCCCCGCCCCATGCAAATGTGTTCTGGATCATGAGCTGGGGAAGTTTGAGATTGTCGCACCAGGGGCAAGGTACTCGTAGCCACACAGGCCATCAGCTGGAACACACTTCAGGAAATTACACATGCACATCAGGTATGAGCTCACATCTAAAGACTCTGTGGCAGAATGGTAAAGTCAGGGGTTCTTCGGAAGGACATGGGAGTTTACACATCCCGTACAATCATCTTACATCAGAAGACGCCGTATTTGTACAGGCTTGCTGTGCACTTGAAGCGCATGCTCATCGCCAGATGCATAGCAGTTTCCAACGGTTCCTGTCCATAAGGCACTGCACATGCATGCACAGGTGAGTATGCAGCCTCGAAATTCAACAGGGACTAGTTGGAAACTGCTCGATACCCTGACCTGTCTGCCGCAGTTGAGTACTAGTTGTGTTCATGTTCGCACATGCATGCATTCGGAGTGATTCAAAAGTACATCTTCTGCAAACTCCAGACCTGCCTCGAAGTGAATTAAAGGCTGCGATAGCAGTCGCGAATGATGAGTATACAATGTATGGTTGATGTGGCTTCAATGCGTTCAGAATAGTCGAGTCACTTACACCTCTATGCATGAATCAATTTCAGGTCTCCAAGCGACCTGATAGTTCCAATACAAACACATTACTTGAGGCCAGCACCTATCAGACACGACCCCAGGCTTGACAGGCTGATCCCCCTGTTCTGAACCACGTGTTTGACTCAACGAACACTTCTAGTCCTCTTATGCATGCACGGCGTGCTGTTTTGGGTTGGCTTGGTGCAGGAAATCATGTCTTCCTCTCAACAAGACCTACCATGGCGATGTAAGCGTTGGGTACAACTACAGAATAGCATCTTGCCCGATACTGAGTGAGTGGACCGACTGACTCATCGTGGTTGTGTGCTTGACTCGCTAAGTTCTCTTAGCCCGCTTTTC
Organism: Ulvella scutata; assembly: GCA_032359135.1. Lineage (NCBI taxonomy): Eukaryota > Viridiplantae > Chlorophyta > Ulvophyceae > Ulvales > Ulvellaceae > Ulvella > Ulvella scutata. The sequence continues at coordinate 39,488 of JAUMHD010025343.1, read as the reverse complement.
TCTTCTGTTGAGCCAAGATCAATACAAGAGCTCTCTCGGTCCAGTGCTTTATCTGTGCAAAGCTTCACGCTGCAGTAATCCAGTGCGTGACACGTAGATCTAGATCTATACAGACCAACGCCTGCGCCACCTGTGCCTACCTATCGGTAGTGTTTTCCATCTAGCTACACTGGCATTATTCGTGCGATGCTTGACCATTCTCTGGTACATGTACGTCCCCATCAAAATGTCGCACCTGCGAGCACCTCTTTCCCTTGCATGAGCTTGTGGCGAACGCTGTACTTCGCCAGAGTATTTCAACTTATTACAACACTGCGATTGATGCAGATCAGCAACGGCCTCACCGCCAAGGCAGACGGCAAAGACAAACTGCTTGCCACAGTCCAGGTGCACTCTCTTCTGGCTGTACAAGGCTGTTCTGTTCAAGACGGACACCTGTGATTGAATTTTGGATTCATGCAGTACGTGCTCATGTTCCTGTCTGGTGGAAACCCAGGAACTCTGAAGGACATGCAAGTTAAGGTTGCTGGGGCAAGGAAAGTTTTTCGTGTCATGAAGGTATGGTACGCGTCTTGGTTTCATGAATAGCACGCCTACTTCCGTTATGACAGGAATGTGTCATGCAGCCATTGGAGGTGCTTGCACCAGTGCTGCGTGAGCCGTACCTACCTGGGAGGAAACCCATACATATGGAACTGCTGCCCAAGTTGCGCAGCCTGTTCATGGCCTCCTACTTTGGTTTTGACCACTTAGTGTGGTTGGGATCTGTAAACCTTATCAAGAACCGCCAGTTCCTGGAGAGGTGCGCAACCCAGCATGAATGACAGACGCCAAGCTTTCACAGTCGAAAGCCACCAGTCCATCCGGGAATGCAACCTCAACGTTTTTATGTATTTGACGCCGTGCAGATGTCAGAAGACTTCACTATGGTCATGGCTGCTGGGCTCACTTTCTACCATCACACTAGAGAGCTGTAGTCTGTTGGACGGTTCTGAGATGTCAGTTACACGGCAAGATGATGAAGGCGAGGAAGCCTGGAAGGAGAGAAGAGCTGGCCTGTTGGCGAAAATGCAGAAGAAGGTTGTTCTGCTGATACATGCATCCCTTCAGGTATGTCTCCCAACCCTTGGACACTCCACGCACTGATACGGTACACTAGCTCGCCTGGCGGGGACCTGTCGGTCTACATCAGCAACCTCCCTGTTTGCAGGCATGCCTTGCTATCGGTCTGCTACAATTAGTGCCTGTCCGGCCTCGAGCAACTGCATTGTTTGGCGTGGCTGCATCCGCTCTGAACTGCTACATGTTGGCTCCCCCTGTCCCCCACAAGTCCGGCCCGAAGCCCTTGCTGAAGCTCACATAGTATTGTGTGGCTGCACATCCCATCTCATATCCAGTTAAGCGCGCACACTGCTGCACTGAACTGATCGAATTAAATCCGGCACATGGCATGACACCATAAATATGCCTACAACGCAGGCCATTCACTCACATTTGAATAGCAGGTATGGAATTGTTGGTTTTGACAGAGGATGTAATGATGTGAAGAACGAGTTCTTCCCTCGATTTGTCACGTGCCCTCACGCCTGGAGTGTAGGCTGTGAGATGTGATGGCATTGACTCAAACCTCTTCAGTCGTTGGGCATCATCCGACGCAAGAGGTAGACACGCCAGTAACAGTCGAAGCACGGCGGGCGGCAGCCATGTCATCTGGGCTTGAACCCGTACTTCTTTCTTTCATAAAACAGATCCGTCTTTGCAGAACCCAAGTTTATAATCTTGGGACACCCGTCTCTCTGCATGCAAACATGGCAGGTCGACATGAGATCATGATTGCGGCACACAGGAGGAGTTAAGGAATGCGCACATCCTTCTCTTGCAATGCACACTCCTTGCAATAGTACGCATCTGAAATCCCCTGCCCTCCGCATATGACACATCTTCCCTCATAGGAGCCATAATTGCACTCATCACACACTCTTACAAGTGTAGCAGGCCGCACATATGAATCACAGATAGGACACTTGCCATCACCTGCAGATACCACGCGTCAGCGGTTGAGCGCAAATTGGCGTTACGTTGCCAGATTCTCCCCCCGGCTTCCGGTCCGAAAATACTGTTGGGTTGCGAGGTTCAGGGCATTGAATCGCACATTTCTCGCACAGTCTCCCAATAGCTGCACAAACGGAACATATGTGAGCTGCTGCAGCTAACGAGCTAGGATAGACTTGCAAACACAGAAGTGTGCGCACCAATCCCAGGTTGCTTCATGCACATGATCAAGTCTGGGTGATGCTTCGCCATATTGCGGAGCGCTCACAATCAGAAAATAATTTCTTGGCCGTTGGCCCTGCTGCTGGTGATGCTGTTGCCTGAGGTTTGTGGATGCGGCGCAAGAATACGGACAACAAGCACAAAATCACAGGAACGAAGTGCACACAAACAGCGTTCGATGCTTATTGCATCCGTACTGGAGAGACTGTACGGTCGATAGCGGGAGTGCGAATCGTGTATTGTTCAAAAATGTGTATTGTTCAAAAACGATGCCGTGCACTATCCAGCCGTCACAAATTGACTCGCAATTGTACGGAAACAGTGCCGAAGCATACCATCACATGAACAAAAATAAATTCCAAGAATAGCTTAGATTCGGATATCGAACGGAAATAATAGAGCATTTCGGGGTTCTTAGTACTCGAACCTTCGCGAAGTCTCAACGTGGCCACAGGGCCCGGGTTAGAGTCTATCGACTTTGACGCCAAAGTTTCAGAGAGGATCCTTGCATATAAATAAAGTTCTGCTCGGCTCCCACCCTTACAGCACAGTCCGGCCTGGGCGCCACGCTGAGAAGGAACACCTGAGCAGTATGTACACACATGAATGACCGGGTATTCAATTCTGGCACGCCATTTGCCCAGTGCAGGATCACTAGCAGTGACGGATCTGGTTCTGCACAGAAGCTTTAGAACAACTTCAAAATCCACAACCAAGCACTCATGGCACTCTAGACTTTCCCCCCTCCACAGGACGGCTCACTCGTGCAGACAGCAAGCATACACTGCAGAACAGAACCCCCAACCTAAGCTTTGTTACACTCCAAATGGCAAAGAGCAGGCGCTTATGACTACTCGAAAAGCAAAATCGACCTTGACAATTGGCGACCCCCCAAAAAAATCAATCGAATCGTTCTCAACGCTCTGCACTAGATGCAACGGTCACCACCTGCATCAGGTCACCGGGCCGGAGGCCTTTTCCCCCGCATGACACTGCCATCATCACCTATAACATAGCTTCCAGCCTTCATCTTCTTCTTTTTCTTGCCCATCATGTGAAGATGCAAGAGCGCAGCCTGCTCATGGTGTGCCTGCAGTATGGGGCTGCCGTCATGCCCCTCACTGGGGTACTCACTGGGTGTGCCTGTTGTGGACAGTGCTTCTGTTCCACTTTCACTAGCTGCAGACACGGGGGTCGCACTAGCCTCTGCGATGTGGGCGCTGAGTAGTGCGGTTGTAGCGGTGTGTGATGACGCAGCCCGGCTCTGCAGTGGAGAAGGGCTGCAAGCAGAGGCCACGTCCGCCCCATCTGAGATTCCCTTCAAAGACTGGTGATGAGAAACATCTAGTGTGCAGCCACTACTGGATGCTGAACGCTTTGGAGGGTTAGAGGAGCATGCACCGGCTGCTGGGCCAGCATCAGAGCCGTCACAGTGCGCTGCAAACACGCTACTGACAAGTCGCTGAACAGCTGCAGCATCGGCAGCATTTGCCCCTGGGCTCTTTCTTGATGTTGGAGTGCCATTTGGGGTTGCGGCACTTGGAAGAGCATCACTGTCGAACACTGCATCCTGGCCGTCTTCGGGCATGGCAGGGGGCGCACTAAGAACGTCAGCGCAGGCCACAGATGTGTACATCAGCTGTGGCTCCGCCTCAGCAGGCTGCCTCCTCCTTGTACTATCCTGATGGGCACTGAATTCATCTCTGACTTCAGCGGAATTCAAGACCCCGTGTGCATGCATCACACGCACATGCGCTGGGACAGATGGTGTGTTCTGAGAGAGCACTGGGCTGCTTGGCGACACCGACAGAGCTGAACTGTTCGCTGGGTGCTGCTCTGTGTCTAGATTGCCTGGCTGACTGCAGGATTGGTGTACCGTGGACACTTCTGTCCCATCACGACAGTCGTCGATTTCAGTTGCCGCCCCCAGTGAGCTCTGGCTCACATCCGCGGGCGGAGATGTCAGGCCAATCTCTGTTGCTGCCTCCGCTGCGATAACTGGAGCACCAGGCAAGACATCAGAAAGGTTGTGGTTATTAGAGCTGGAGCTTCTCTCGGTCAAGGAAGGGCCACTGGTGCTGCTTGCTTGGGTGGCGGAGCGGCGAGAGAATGAACTTGAGAGTGTTCGCCCCTCTGGAAGGATGATGGCTGCAGGCATCTGCTGGGTAGAACTGGATGCGCCCTCTGCGCTTGTGGGTGAGGCTGTGAGGAGCGGGGGGGGTGTAGACGCCCCAATAGACTGTGGCTGCCCTCCACGGCGCAGGATGCGTGGGATGGCGTGCGTGAACACACGCATGAAGGGCCGGCGAGCAGCAGAACTTGTCACATCTGCAAGCCTGGAGCCCGGTGCGGATGTGATTGCGGCAGCAGCGGCCTCACCGGCAGTGCCCCTCTGACCTGCTGGTGCCTTTGGCGTGCTGTGCTTCGCTCTCTCCTTTGTCTTCTGCCGCTGTTGCTTTGCATGCAGCTTGCCCTGCAATCAAGCGGCGGATGTGGCAATGCGGCAGTGTATTGCAATGAGCCAGAGTATCAACAACTTGCTGTGCAGTCACAAGCACAAGACGGCAAGTGCTCTTCTGGCACCACACACCTGTGAAGACCTGCTTGTTCTGTCACCGCTACTGTTCCCATTGTTCAAGTCTGAAGCTGCATCTGTGGACGACAGAGAGGACGTGGAGGCATGATAGGCGCCAGGACGGGTAGGCGATAGAGGCCCAGGTGAAGATGTACGCTCGAGGGGCACGGCAGGCACATGCAGAGGCATCGCAATAGACTCCAGGTCCTCCTCATTCAGTAGGAAGGGGATCTTAATATCTGTGCATGCTGGGAACACCATGTTCTTGCTTATCGACTGCTTCAATTTGCCCTCAAGCCATGAGCTCAGTTTAACGCCCTACAGCACAACCGCAGTTCTGCAGGCGTGCGCTGCTCAAACATCTCTTTTGCAGCTCTGCACACTGACACTTGCACTGACACACGTGTGCCGATCTATAGATGGTCCGGTGCCTCAAATTACCTTCTGGTTGCTTCTCTTCGTCACACACATACATACACGGGGCGGTGCATACCATGGCAGTATACTGCACCATCGCGTTCACATTGAGTGGCTTTGCTGTGACCTTGATCTTGGGCTGTTGCAGGAAAGATATCCACAGCCGATTGGACGGAGGTGGCGCCAACCAAACCATGATTGGGCCCTCGAAATGTGTGAAAACAACCTACATTCGAGTGCGCACCGGCTCTATTCAAACATATCATCTCACACCAGAACCACAAAGACAAGTGTGTGTAGAATCAGTACCTCGAGAGTGACAGAAGTCCGCGCAACAGACTCAACAATAGAGTCCACAACACGCCGCACACCTGCAGCATACCACAGCTGCTTGCTCGATCGGATTCACATCTACCCAGCGACACAAATGCAGAAGGCAGACAGGAACACACTTCCTGTCATAATGTTTTTGGTCGATCTGTAAACTCGTGCCGCGAAGCCCGGCTTCTTGCTCGCTTTCGAATCAGGAACAGAACTGTCTGGCAGCGGTGCTGACACGGAGGTACTGGCGCTGCCCCCTCCCTCGCTTCTGCCGTTCTTGGAGCTTGCGGTTACATCTCCGCCTGCGCTTGTCAACGTATCAAATCCTTCTTGAAGCACTTTCAAGGCTTCTTCGTCTAGTGCATCAGCTGGCAGCTCAGGGGGAGGGGACCCTTGTGAGGGCCCCGCCAGGTCCAGTGGGATCGCTGAGCCATCTGCCATGTCCATGCTGCTGCCAGCCGCTGCCATAAATGCCGTGCTGAAATCTGCAGGAGATTCTTTCATATTGATGCTGGTTTGGATGATCAGTTTGAACGAGCCGCTGTAGACGATGTCTAGCACCAACCGAGGTACCAGTGTCTTGGACGGAGACGGCAGAGCATGCGCAGACTTGATCATAGGGGTTGTGGTCCCTAGCTCCATGCCGTCCAAGCGCAAAGGTGTGATGTAATTTGGAACCAAAATGTTGGCGAGGCGGACCGTCAGGCGCTGGCGAAGGCTGTCATAGAACTTCTGTGACCGCAGCAAATCGAAACCACACCGCGTAATAAACATGTTGACAGCGTGCAGGCCAGCCAGCTGCCCTACCCCATGCCCAACATGCAATGCAGGAGGAACGCCGAGTCCTGGTTGAGCACAATCTGCTCTGAGCTCCCTGCACATGGGCGTGCCTGCGACTGATCAGCTCTAGACATCTGCCAATGTAGCGAACAAACAAGCTGTGGCAGCTGGAAATATATGTATTCAGCGGGGTGCGTACGTGCTACCGGACAGGGAACCTGCATCTCCAGCGCCAGCGAAGCTTTGCGAGTGTACCCGCATTGTCGGGCTGGCATGGTCAGCGTGTTGCATGATGGGCTGCGTGTACCCGACAGCGGCGAGCACATCACCAGCGCACTCTGCTGCAGAGCCATCTCCTTGAGGGGATGGCATTGCATAGCCACCAGCAGATGCTGAAGCTGGAGACTGCGGCTCTGCATGGCAAGGCGGCAATGAAGAAGATGGCATCAAGGCCTGCGCACAGGTCACCTGGCAACACAGAAGCACAGCGCAGGGAGATGCCTACCCATGTGGACGCCGGAGTTCAACTGCTGCAGCGATGGCATTGTTGCTAGCTGTGCAAGGTTGGAGGAGCTGTGGGGCCTTGCTGCTGTGAGAACTCCCTTGGAGGACCGAGAGGCACTGTCCTGGCTCTTCGTGCCCTGCTTGCCTTGCTGTGACGGTTGACCACCCCACTGCTTGTCCTGAATGAAGTCCCCAACGACCTGTGTCTTGCGCTGTGGGACTGCAGTACTGACTGCTCCTGGTGGCCGAGGCCTCCTCCGCCCCCTGCCGAACCACCCCCTATTGGGGTTGCCTCGTGCAGGGGCCCCATCTTCCCCCATGGCCCCACCATTACCGGAAGCCGGCAGGGCACTGAGAACAGGCACGGCAGTCTCCTGATTCAGTGCCATGGGCAGTATGACAGGGGACGTGCCACGTATGTACAAGCTGAAGCGATGGTAAAGATCCTGCACTTGCAGTCCCAATGTGTGCATGCCTGGGGCCACAGGAGCTGGCTCAAAGAAATGGGCCGCCCAAGTCAGCGCCAGGTGCCTGCAGTGCACCAAAGGTTCTAGCTACTGCCTCTGACCGCATGCATCTCGGTTCATGATTCCTCACTGGAATGTTCTAAGCGGCAAACTTGAGTCAAGTGCGGGCACACCACTGTTCCTTCTCTGCGGATGTGCTTGCAAACATAACGAGGCTGTCCTCTGCGTATGGATGTCTAGGTTCAGGGAAGATGATCTTCAATGGTGCTTTGCGAAGCCAAGGTGATTTGTCTTTCGTAGCTTCAGGCAGGAGATCCACGCGCGCCCCAGCCAGTGGGACACGTGCATCTACTGGTACATTTCTATGAGCCCCGTCAGCATTGGACCTGCATACTTTGTGATGCTGCAGACATTACTGTTGTCACGTGATACCTGACAGGTACTGAATGCAGGTAGATGTGTCCGCAGCACACCGTGCTTCATTCCGGTTATCCTGCCGCATGATCAAGAACCCATCACGTACAAACACAGTCCATTTCAGAAACTTGGCATTCTTCCCCTGTGTTGCAGGCGGCCATGGCCCCACCAGTGTCTGTGCCCCACCCCAGCGTGAGCCAGGTGCTGTCCAAACAACTCCGCCCATGGCACCCTTCTCTGCCCACACGGGCACAAAATTATGTGACGAAGCTATATCTGCTTGTCGCCTTCGCCAGTTTTTCCTGTCTGTCTGTGCCATGTCCATGAACATGTGAGGGGCGAATGCCTGCAAGTGCCAGTCATTGTACACTCCGCCAATATGCCAACATTTCGAAGCAATTTCAGCAGACATATCACACCCAACTACTTTGAACGCACCATGATGACGGGAATGAAGAAACTGCCAACCAGCACGCCAGATGCAAACACACAGAGGTAAGCCGCGCTGAAGGCGACACTGAAGGCTCCAAGAAGCCGATCCTTCACAGCCAGGACCAGGTCCCATGGCTGAAACCAGAACACGGCCACGATGGCAAGAGCGGCCCTGCACGTGAACAGCGGAAGAGTTTTGTTGCTTTGATGCAGTTGTGTACAGCAGAGAGACTACACGGCCATATCATGGAGTAAGATGAGTACCCGGTCATTGTCACGAGCAACTGTCTGACAAGATCCCATACGCGTGCTTTGCTGTGAGAATCGTCATGGCGCTGCAGCAGCGGCTGGTCCATAGATGTGGTCTGACGAGAATGACGACTGCGTTGGCTCACAAGCTCGGAACATCTAGAGTAGCCATCATCCAAAGAAGGGTCTAAGTCATGCACCAAGACCGTTCATGTCCCACGGGCTTGTGAGCCAGATACGTATCGTGCACGCTCCCAGGCCTTTTGTGGCTGGAGCCGCACACACTGCACCCACGCTCACAAGAGCAAGCTTGAACAGGACATGTTTGAGGTATTTGCGGACTTCAGAAGAGCGGCGATACTAGAAGGTCCTGAGTCGGACAGCTGAATGAAGACGAAAATGATGAAGCAGAATCCCAGCGCGCGAGAACTCTTGAAACAAGTGCAGCCCGATGAATGAAAACTGAATGTGGCGTTGCTCACTTTAGTCACTTGCACAATATCTGTATGTACAGGGACATGGAACAACCTGCGGCCAGGGCGCTCAAGAGCAAAACAATGTGAAGCGAAAGCACGCACCAAAAAATATCAATCAGCTGCTATGAGGGTAATGGTGGTGACCTCAGCTAGTCTGCTGACTGACTGGAACCGTTTTCTGACTGGGAATGCTTCAAAATCTGCATTGTGGACACAAAGGATTTCCGAAAGAACCCGATTCGTGCGGCCCTGGTAAGCACAACTGGCTCGTGTGCGATGTGGACATAAATAAACGTACAAATTGCACACGAGAGCTGATGGGCGCTGGCAGAGACCCCGGTGAATGGCAGGTGCAGCTGATTGGATGAGCTGTCACCAGGTACCCAGATCTTCCTCAGTAAAACAGGGATAAACTTAGTCAAGGGATGAAAGCTCCACATGCAGAGACAGTGCTGCCCCTTTGCCAGAACTGGCGACCAGGATTATGGGATCAGAAGTGAACGCAGGAGCAATACGCTGCGCTAGGAGCTCCAAGTCCCTCTTAATGCTCTGTTGGTTAGAAGGTTTGCTTCACAGAGGAGGACTGTGGAATTTTGAGCCGAGACAGACATTTTTTGAGGCATGTCGTCTGACAATGAAGCAAGGCCATTCCCCTTCAAGGAGCACTGCATGTAAGGGCATGGTGAGTTTCTCTAGCCACTTGATGCCACTTTGCGCTGGACACCGTGTGTGTGTGGGGGGGAGGGGTTGCCGATCTGAGTGCCCAATTGCCACAGGTAGCCCGCCAAGCCTACTCTTCCCGGACCTCCTAAAACAGATTTTTGTCAGAGGAGGGCAGGTATTGGCACTTGGTGTGTGTGTGTGTGTGTGTCAAAAAGTGGAAACCACAAGGTGATGATAGGTCTCGAACCAGCGATCACTGGGCCCAAAGGCACAAATCCTATGTACACACACAATCAATCAACATGCACAGGCACATCCATGCCCTCCAGCAGTGTGTGTGTGTGTGTGTGTGTGTGTGTGTGTGTGTACAGTGCCCCCTGAAGTTTAGTTTTGATCAGTTTTGAGCACAGCTGGACCTGATGTACATGTGTCTACTGCGCGAAGCATGTGACCTCGGTCGTGCCTTCGCCAAGTAATCGCCAGCTGTGATGAATAATATCGAGACGATCAGACGCTCATGGATCTGCGGTCAGAACTGGGGGTTGCAGGGCACTACGAGGCCATGTGTGCAATGCAGTTTGAAAGACAAGCTTGGCCACATCAACTGCTACGTCGCTTTTCGTCGCTCTGATACCAACCTTACAGGTACATAAAGGGAAGAGGGAAGGAGACCAAGAAATAACATGGCTATGGACCAGACAATACACATGGACCAGGCAAGACAGCAGCAGGGCTTCTTGGCACACAGCTCTGTAAGAAGAGGCGTCTCAAAGAGATGTATACTGTGTCCAGTAGGTCTACGTTCAACCAGGATGCACTGCGGCCGCGATTGGACCAGGCCTCACAATACTCATACCTGGCCAGGTATGAGTATCTTGCTGACATCCATCCTGGCTGTGATACACTATGTGCCATTGCAAGCAGGAGGGAGGTATACAGTCGGCCGCCTGGTCGGTCTCACAGGGCATCAGCAACCCTCTTGACTGTAGGACTGACTATGTGGATCCAGTGTCTACATACTGAACATGGCAGCCTGCTTTCAAAGTGTGGGCAACGCCTGCATCGCTTTCCATCTGGCAGGACCTTCCTGATACTGTCTTATCTGAACCCCACCGGTCATCATGCAACTGCAACATCAAGCAGGCCTCCAGCAGAACATGAGCATGTTGAGCCTGGATCAGTGATGCTTGATGCCTATGGCAGCTGACAGTTGTGGCTCACACCTTGTGGCTCACACACCACCAACACACTAACAACAGCTGCAATGCCACCTAAGTTTGTGTGGTGTTGGCAATCACAAAGAACGCCTCGGTGGCAATGCCGCAATCATTAGCTTGTGCCACCTTAATGTAGCCAGCGTCTCCCCAATGCGCCGACCACTCATTCTTCAGCGTCCAGTATGGTACACCTGCATGGGTGCAACTGAGGTCTGCCACAACACCAAGCGGACACAACTGGTGAGGTGGTGCAACTGATGATGCAAGCATCCTAGATAACACATAAAGCATGACTCCTTGTTTCCATGTCAGCTGCACTGCAACAGGCACACAGCGAAGCAGACGACACACCGTCCTCCTCGCCATACCCGACCAGCAACACAGCATGGTCAATCGCCTCTGCTGCACTGGAGCAGTCCGGAGTGTCCAGAACCCCATCAGAATAGAACCTACATTAGAACAAACTGACATAATCCCTGTTAGGATGTGCCTACATGTGTAGCAGCGACAGGACCCCGAACAAGACAGTCTGTGCGTGGCAGATGCACAGACACATACGGAGAGCCAGGTCCTATGGCCGACTTCATAACTTCATGGTACTATGGAGCAAGACTGCACTGCAACAGTCAGTGCTGACATTATGCTTAAACGATGATGACTGGGGGGAAAACGCCTCATGGCTCTGTACTTCTCAGCAGCATGTGGGGCGGCTGCGCACCTGAAAGCAACTGGCTCAGCATCCACGCCGACAGACACAGGGCCATGCTTGGCAAGAGCCTGCTTCACTGCCTCAACGTTTTGGGACTCAATGTACACGACCTCTGCTGGTGTAACCACAGGTCCCGCAGATGCCGCGAGGCTGCCTGCCTTGCAGAAATCATCGACACCTGAAGCCACGTCACATACATCGATGTACATCAAGACAGCAGCACCCAACAACTGTGCGGGCACAGCATCAAAATTCCAGTAGTGAAGCGTGGGCAGACAGCAAGTACTGGGCACAACCTGTAGACAGCATGTCCTGGTGGTTGCGACACAGCGTGCAGTGCCGACTGGTGCAGTAGGCGAGCATTCAGGATGGGAGCTTTACCCTTGTAAGGATAGTCGAATTCTGAGAAGGAGCCTCCAGTGTCGATGCTATACTGCACAGCTAGGTCTGGGTCGCCTCCATTGCAGGCTGAATTGAGCCCATAGTCCCATGAGCAGTCCATGATCTGTTGTTCAGACAAGCTCGTGTACTCCCCTGTTGCCATCCAATGAGCTGATGAGATCGCCTGGGAGGCACTGAACGACCAGCATGAGCCACACACGCCCTGGTCTTTCACCGGACCCACTGCCCCTGACTCTCTCCAGTCGAGACTGCCTGGTGTCGGGCTGAAACCTGGGGTGTGCCTGCATCATGAATGATGTCGGCTCTTGGCATTCTTGGACATCGACTGTTCCGGTTGCACCTGACAACACTGCGCCCACATCACCGCATCAGGGCGCTGCACTCCTACCTCCCACATGCTGGAGTTACTGAGTTCAGGTGCCAAATGAAGATTGCTCATACTTCAATGATCGCAAATCATTTCACAACCATGAGTAAGCACATGTGCTGTGGGAGGGAAGGCAGCCGGAGGGCACACTGGAACTTGGAGCGCCTGCCTGAGCCCGGTGGTGCTGCATACCCTGCCTGCACAGCAGCAATGGTGGCCCTTGTGATTTCAGAGCGCCTGAATCCTAACATGCTGCCAGAGAACTCCGCATGGCCCCAGTCAGCAAACTTGTTCAGCGCCATGGTGAACCTGCGATCCTTTTGCAGGTTGTGCCGCTTCACAGCGGCAGAGTGATGCAGGTAGGTGTAAGCCCGCCTCATGTGGGTGGATTCATCCTCTGCCTCTCGCCCATGCTGCTCTCGAAAGTTGGAATAATCTGTGCGGCCCAGAGCAGCCTGCAGCATGCGTGCACTGCTTGTGGAACCAGGTCTTGTCTCAGTGTTCTTAATTTCAACACAGATAAGCCCATGGAGATCACCCCAACAGAAGCATCAGCTAACGGGACGTACGCCTGGCATGAGGGAAGCAAGAGCCAGAGAGAGGGGTCTACTGGGTGTGCTTTGCAGGCTCTCCACACCGCATTCTGTTGGCACGTCAAAAGCAGACAGGTCGTTAGATGGTGCGGCCTTGAATGATGTGAAGTTCATCACATACTCATCATAGTGGGCGCCCGCCACAATCTCTCCCCCCAACATGTGCAGGTACAGTGGAAAGTGTTCCTGTTTCGAAACTATCACCACATAGTTGCCCACTCTCTCTTCGATCTGCATAGCGGTGCATGATTTAAAAGTAGAAGATTGATACCCCCCCGCCCACCCCTCCCCCCGCACCACCACCACCACAATCAGCTGGGTGATCGATGGTTCTACAACCCCCTCCCCCGACCCACAAGGGATGGATGGCTGGATTCGTGATGACATGACCTCATGGGACGTAATTTTTTTTACACACATACACCCACCTTGACTTTGTAAGTCCACCGCTCTGCTTCCACACCATTAAACTCCAGGTCTTTGTCAAACTTCCACTCTTCGAAGTCGGGCATCCCGCCCCCTTCCTTCAACACCGGCTCCGTGCCAGGGGCCCGCAGCACCGCTGACAGGAGGTTGGCTGGAGTGGTGTGGGCCTGCTCGTGCAACAATTTGCGTCCTGTCCTCCACCACATGCACGCGTACCTGCAACATGGTGAAATCGAGTCAGGCACTCTAGTGGTGTGACTTGTCAGCACAGGAGGCACGGTGGGGGGCACAGGCACGCACTCGTCTATCCTTGGCACTCGAAAGTACACAGCCCGCTGCACACTTGACAACAGTTGATTGAGCAAGATGGCATGTGGCAGCCTTGACTATCTATGTTTGGACAAGACCGCGTATGGTCAATGTACACATCAAACAGGAGTGCAAAAAAGTGACAGACTCCATGGGTTGTGCAGCGTGCGAAAAAAACATCAATTCACATGCAAAGGTCGCGGTGTTCAGCTGAAGCAGGGCACGCACGTCACGGTGCAACTCTGAGTCCAGGCCATCATATGTGTCCAATCTGGTCATATCATGGTCACCATTCACCCACAGATGCACCTACAGTGTGTGAGGCTTGACATTGTTACGCAATGTATTGTTGAGGTTGCATACTTGCTGCCCAGTCAGCAAACTGACAGGAAAACATGGTGAGTGGACATGGTTCCCTGTGTGACACGCACAATGCAGGGTGAACATTTGACGCACCGGGTATGAGAGTGGGCCATCTGGAAGGTAAGTGGCAGTGTAAGGAATCGTGTAGGTATATGTTGCCTGCAATGCATCCACTGCATTCAGCACATTGAACAGTGCGGTGGCCCTAAAACAGCACAAAACTGGAGTGTACAACTCTGTTACATTTGCAAGATAAGGTGGAGAGGTCTCCTACTTGATTCGTGTCGTCAACAGGACGAAGTGTATGCAGTACATGTGAGTCAGCTGTGCCCGACACGCAGACTTCCGCAACATGGCATGCGTTCGCATGTTTAAGCCATAAACACATGCATGAAACTCACCATGCGAAGCACCTACCTCGTAGCTTGGCGGCAAGACGATCGGGGACTCGTCGCGAGGGAACCTGTCAGGTCGGGCAGCAAGGACTGCTACATGGGCGCACACGCCGATCACTAGCACTGCAACCAGGCAACGCGCCATTGTATCTGGCATCGAACGTCTCGCAATACTTGGCTCGACGTGGGAACTGTTGGTGTGAAGTGCTGCGTGTGGACAGTTTCTGAAGCTCCTGTAGTACTTTCCGTGGACCACACAGCCACTAACCACACGTTCGCACGGTCATCCTTCCTATAAGATGCGTGGCAACCACTGCAAGGGCATGACCGCGATGCATGGGCCGCGACAGCACGTGGCATGCAATCTTCGGTTGCTCAAAACACCCAAAACTAGCTGCAACACGAAGAAGGAACGACACAAACAGCTCTCTCCTAGTCGAGAGATGCAAATGTCAGAAACCAATGAAAGTATTCATGTCCATACAACTGCTCTTGCCACTACCCAAGTCCTCAACACACTATAGATGCCTAGAACACATCTTCGCAAGCACATCAGCTGACTTCCACAGGTGCACCTTGAGAGAGATCTATTGACTCCAGTACCTGCAACGGTTGTGACATTCATCACGGTGCACATCCATGGTGAAATGGAATTGTGCAACGCGTTGAGACCAGCGGAAGAATATACCAGAGCAACACAAACATCAGACATGCAGCGAAGGGAAATGGTCTGGAGCGTACAGTGGACATGTCGAACTCATTGGTGAGGGAGATGCAGCAGGGATTCTGACCATCTCCTTTCCTTTGGCTTGGGCTTGAGCCTACTACCTGGAGCAGAAGTGCATTGTTTGCTTGGACCAATCCAACCTGCAGACTAGATGTCATATTTAAGCTGCTGCTTCCAAAGTACCGAGCTAGTGAATAGAACAGTGCGTCAAGCCTGGCCGCTGCGAACGTGCCACTCTTCTTCTTGTGATGCATCGAAACACATATTGTGTGCAGCAATCGAATGATCCGCAGTGGGGGTATCTGCACAGCGTCGCATGTCAGCACAGAGGTAAAGCAGACCTTTCAATAGTCTGCACGAGTAACTATGCACAGCAGCAGCACCCCTTCTAAGCAGGCCGCCCTCACGCAAAGCAGTTCCAACACAGAGTTCCTTGCAGGTGCCCTCACTGCCCTGTGCATAAAACTGGAGGTCCTTGGGGGTCATACCACAGAGGAGAAGGCGACTTGATCTGCATGCACGCATGCATTGCACACCTCCCCGGTGTTCAGAAGCAGTCCTGCCACCATGTTGGCCTTCTTCCCCCAGTTTGAGCCAGCATCCGATGTCCGCACATGCTGTTGCACAGCGTTGGATCCAACACTCAGCTGCATGCATGGCCCAAAGCATTGCAGGACACGTGCCAGGGAGTCTCCTGTCATGGGACCATCCCCGCGCACTGTTCCAAGCATGTGCTGCAACAGCTGATCCTCCAGGACCACCCTGAAATTCAACTGTGACACCTGCACAAGCAGTCACTTCAGGAGCATCCATAACTGCATGCAGAGTCCACATCCCTGAACGTTCTGTAACCACGATGCTGTGCAGAGGCAACCACAGAACTGATCGCAAATCACGTCAAACACTGCACTCGGAGTGACGCAAGCACCTGTACGGTTCCAACAGCCACGGAGTCGCCTTCCTCATCCACGTCTAGGTCATCAGGCTTCGGGAGCGGGTGGCAGCTGTCCCCAGAGCCGCAGTCTTTACGCGTAGCCCCACTGGAGCCCCGGGCTTGCCCCTTGACCGAAGTGCGCGCCCAGTACTCTCGGTCGGCAGCTGTGGCATCCCCCAACAACACATGCAACGCATCCCTCAGCACGGAGTGCTTGGACGAGAATGCAGAGGTTGGAAAAGCTACATTGAAAGTGACACTGTCTCCATCTGGCTTTGCGTAGTCACCGAACGGAAGCTCAATCTTCATGGGGCCCTGGTAGAACACATTCTCTAGACTTGCATTGAGGGAGGCAGCATTGAGGGAGGAGAGCAGGGAGGCATGTCCACGCCGGAAGCGACGCCGGAAAGTGTGCATCCACTCCACTACATACTTGTGAAGCTCATCTAACGCTGCCAACTGTTCTCCAAGTACTGTTGATCCAGCAGGCATGCGGCTGGCTTCAGCATGAGCTGCCCTTGTGAAGTAGTCATGGGCTGCCTGCATGAAACCACTCATCAGCTGTCGACACTGCAAGCCCCACATGGTGCAGAAATATGCCCAACACTCCTTGGGCGCACTCTTGGATGGCAGGCAAACACGACAGAGGCTGGTGGCCTTGTGGAAGCTACTCATGTGCTTCCAACCCCACACGCATTAGTAGCTTCCACAAGGCCACCAGCCAATCATGCACAGTTTCAGCATGGGGCCCTGAGTTGGCGCAGTGCAGGCGCACCGCCACGACTCCACTGATGTTCCAGGAGAGATCCAGGCATGTGATATAAAAGCGCAGCCGCAGAGGCTTGCGGATCGAGGGCTCCAACACGTTCTCCGATACAGCCACCCAGTTGATCGGAGGAATGTTCCTTTCCGTGCACAGAGCATCCACAGCAGCATGCACAGCAGCCTTCCACCGCGCAAGCAAGTCAGGATGGCTGGCAAGGGGTGCTAGAAGATGGCACAGGTGGGAGATGGTGAGGGATGCGATGCGCTGTGGGAGGATGCATGCATGATGCGAGCATAGCAGGTCTGAGAGTGCCACACACTGTTCGTATGACAGGTTCAGGCTGGAGCGGGCAGCGGCTATAGTTGCAGGACTGTACTGTGCTTTTGGTTTCGCGCCTGCATGGGACATCTTCCTTAAAATCACCCCAAAACAATTTTGCGTGCTTAGCCCACACAGCGTTAACTTTTTTTTCACCTCTTCTGTCCTGCGCAAAAACATCATGCGACAGCAAGAGCGGGGGGAGATACACAGATCGACTCACCTGGCGGGACTGGAGTATTAGGATCTGATGCCAAGTCGATGTTCAGCGTGGACAGGGAAGGTCCGAACACGTGCACCTTACCACCCAGCTGCACCCCTGGCGTGTCAGAGTCTATGAAGTACTGCCCTACTTCTGCAGGCAGCACCGCCAAGAGACGAACCTCAATCAGTGCTGGCAAAAGCAGATTCAGCAGATACTTAAGTAGAGTTTTCGGCACTGGAATGTTGGTTCCAGATATGGAATGCTCCAAAGTTTCTATGTTAAGCTTCAGTTTGTGCATTGGCTGCCAGCCTTCAAGTTCTGTCCACTCGAAAGCGGCCTCCATGGTGCACTCCAGCAACACAGCCAGCTCTTTCACTGTGAAGTTGGGAACTTTGGTGCCCTTCTCACCAACTACTTTGACATCTGAGGCCTGCACACGCAAGAATACACCCTTGCGCTCCCGTGGTGTTGCAGCCACGAACCCGGCAGGCGATCTTGGGGCAGGTTCGCTGCTCTCTCGCTTTGGTGCTGCTGCGGCGGCTGGTATGCCAGCAGTGTGGCCCTGCGGGGCAGGTGCAACATGCACATAGTCAGCCGCCACTGCAGCAGTGTCTGGAGAGAGATCGCTGGCAGCAGTCACAGCAGCTTCCGGACGAGCCTCTGGCTTGGCATCAGACCCACTCTGCTCTACAGGAGACTGTGGGTCACTGGCACGCGTGCTGGACGACGCTGTGCGGTTCATTGTATCAGAGAAGTCAGGCAAGGCAGTGGAGGGAGCTGCCAAAATATTGTCTATAGACAAAGCTTCAGCAAAGCTGGGGGTGCTGGGCTGGCTGCTGCGTGGAGACCCTCTCCCCTCCCGAATCTTTGATTGAATGTGCCCCACTGCAGCAGTTGCCTGCTTCCCCAGCTGCTGCCCCACGGCCACTGTGGCTGTCTTGCCATGTGTCTTAACAAATGCAACACCCTACACACAGATAGTCGTTGCAGCTACTTCACATGCAAGGACAGGATTTGGTGCCCAGCTGCTTCAGTTGAGGCACACCTTCTTGCTTGCATGCAAGAGCTTGTTGCGCAGGGAGGCATCATAAGCACCAGCATCGCCATGGGTGGGACCGACAGGAAGTTGTGCTCCGGCATGCACTCCCTGTCGCGCCTGAGGGCTCTCTGCTGATGGCGTGCCAAACCTCTTCGTATCTGCACACATGCCTGTCTGGCAACTGCAGCTACTTGCTTGACGCCAAGTGCGCTATCCTACGCCCGCCCAGCAGTCACTAGCAGCACATCACAGAAGGAGGTCACACGTGAAAGCTTGTTGAGGAAGCTGACTGCCGCTTTCTTGCTGTTTGATCCGCGGGCAGCAAGAGAGGCAGCCACTGACGTAGCCTTCTGCCGCATGGCCTCCCTGCGATTACCTGTCCCTCTGTCAACGCCATAGTCCTCCCGCAGTGGCTGAGTGACGTCCAGTTCTGGAGCTGGCTGCACTTGCTGTTGCTGGGCTGGAGAGTGTCCTGCACTGTCTCCCTGCGCTGTTCCTGTGTGCTGTGTCGCCCTGCTGCGCTCGGCAGATGGAGCAATCGGGCTTTGAAGTTGGGCACTGTCATCGCCCAGACTGTTGCTGTCGAATGCGGTGTCGCCAGCTATGGTGTGGGTTGCATTGACCGGCGCTTCAACGTCATCAAAGCTGATGAGGTCTCCTGCAGACACACATACATGTCTCTCAGAGCATGTTTGTCACACTGAAGTACTGTTTTCCAGAGAAAGTACACACGTGAACAGTATCCCGCGCGAGACAGACACAGCAGTGAGCAGCACACAAGGCTGGGTAGAGAATTCTGCACAGCTTGGATCAAGAAAAACAAAGGCCGACCTGTCTCAGCTTCTGCAGATTCCCCGATGCCATGTGCTCGCCTGCTACTGGTGTGATAGGTACCACTGGGTGCGGTTGCCTCGGCATCGTCAATACCACGGCCTGTTGCTGCATCAAACGGGGCCCTATCAAACCACACGCCCTGCTTTGGGGCTTCCAGGGGAACCATACTGTCATCCATAGGCTTAGGTACGATGGGTGCTGTGCTCCGCCGCACCTGCTGCGCGTCAGGTGCGGTCATGCTCACTGGGGGTCCATGCACTGGAGCAGCCACCCCTTTCCCCTCTGCAGTCTGGAATCGATCAGCCTGAGAGTCAGCCGTATCTTTGAAGACAGAAGGCCCCTTGGATGCAGCAGGCGCCCGTGAAGAGAAAGACATGTGTGGCGGCTCGCCGCCGAGCTTCAAGAACACAGACGCCTGCAGCATCACAGCACGTTCCGGAAACCCTTGCTACGCCTTCCCAGACACGTCAGCAGACAGACATAGCAGTAGTTTGAGGTTGATAGTACGGAGAGCACCTTTGGTCTGCCTTCCTTTCCTCGTGCACGGTGGCACAGAAGATGGAATCCTGCAGCAAACTCCGAAACGAAAAGGTCCTTAGACCCCAGAAAAACCCCACCACTCCCTGACCGAAATCTGAACCCTTCCACTGCTGGGAAGTGTAGCAACTGCTTCACCCTGTCCACCTTACTTACAGTGTTTGTGAGCTCGTCCTGCAGTACAACAGCAATGATGCTGGGTGAGCAGCAAACCACCCTTTGCCCTTCAAGCATGAAATTGACAACACAGCATGTGCACTTATACATGTGGCGGACAAAGCTGTTTGGCCATGCGTGCTGAAAAAGGCCTTTGTGACGGTGCTGTGCTGTCATTTGAGTGGTTTGAGTGGATGTAGTTTCTGGCCCTGCGTGCTCTTTCCCATTAGGCCGCACCGATTTAATCATGACGCCATTCAGGCAAATCTATTGTTTTCTAAAGCTGCAGGCGAGGAAAAAAAACTGTCTATACGCCACTCTTTCAGCCTCCCTGTAAGACTACGTTATCACACGAGATACGGCGTTCTGCACATTGTTTTCTACATGTGTGGACATGGAAGCTCAACAGGCTGGGAAGCGCTGTGGCATGGTCATGCATTGGCTGTTCACATATGCACGCACATGACGTCATGCATGGTCATGCAAAGCTCCCCTGACATGTCATGACAAAGGCTCTACCTTGCTGGTAGCAAGTTGATGCATCCACATTCATCAATTAAACACCTAGTTTGATCAACTTGTTGCTATTTTTGACGAGGGAGTGTGTCATAGTGTCCTGTATGCATGGAATTGTCGCAATCGTGCCTTCAGAGTACAGTTGGTGGATCTGCCCAGAAACAGGGAAATCAGGCTCCACATCCAAACACGAACCTGGCGGCACAGGCAGTGAGGGTGATTGGGCACCATAACGGTTGCTGGATGTGATTGCTGCTTTACTAGAAGCGTTGCGAAGCTCCAGTAGGGCTCATGCATGTGTTCATTCATGTGATCGTGAAGGTCAGCCCCGCTCGGGCCCCGGTCAGACCGAAGCTTGCAAAAACAGTCGGAAGATGAACATGCATGTTCTGTTATTAGTGTACAACCATCCAGAGGGTGAATTGCACAAAGGCTTTCGTGATGGTGCTGTTGTGCATTTCGAGTGAAGTGGTGGATATTGTGTGTTAGTTGATTTGGCTATTTGGGCTCATGCCTATTTAATACCTTTCCGGTTTGTAAAAAGAATTGCACACTCAGGATACAGCATCTGTGCTATTTCGTATCACATGCAAATGTTGTACTTATTTTCTTTTCCGGAGCATACCCATTGTCTGCACGGCGTCATGATTAAATCGGTGCAGCCTTAATTACTTTTCAGTTTGTATGTGGTGGGCAAAGCACTGCGAAGTGAGGCAGTGTACCTGGAGCTGCTTGATCTTTGCCTGCCCAGACTCCCGCTGCTGCTGAAAGCTAGCCTCGCGGCGTTTCAGAACAAGGTCCACCCTCAGGCGCTCCAGCTCTGTCACAGTGAGGTTTTTAGTATCTTGCAGCGCCACCAGCTGCGTCTCCCACAGGGCTTTGTCTCCCACGTGCTGCGCACTGGCATGCGACTTCCGACACTGCACATGGAAGGCTCGTCAAGCTCCCTGGCTGCCACCACCTTGACCAATTCATGCCGCCAGATGATTCAATGAGGGCAGTGAGAGAAGACCACACCTTTTCAATGTTTCAGAAAGAAAGGTTTGCAAAGCAGTCGACGAAAAATAGCCTTCAGCATGTTTACACAACTCTTCAAGAAGCATCCCACTTCAGGATGGTAGGCACATCAGCAGAGGGGTGGGGGGCAGGGCAGTAAACTTGGCCCGAAACCAAGAGCAAAATTTGGGTTCCTCCAGGTCAAATCAACCGTTCTTTGTTGGGTGATTAGACCCGGAAAATCAACAGTCAGCCCGAGTACGCCGGGCAGTTTCCTAAACTTTTGAACAAGCCTCCCAAAGGATACTTGTTCGACAGCTTGGCATTGCATGGCAGGTATGCATCAACGTTTGGCCACACAGATGACTCAACAGCGATCTGTACATAAATAACACTGCTCTGCAACAACAATCTGACTAATTTAATGAGCGTTCCTTTACAAACCGGAAAGGTAGTAAATAGGTAGGAACCCATCAATGGATTTTGATGAACTTCTTTCTGATTCAAGCAGGGATTCGGGGCGCTTCAAGATTTCTGGGCACGCGCAGCTGCCAAAGTGAACGGGATTGTCCTCAGTCGGTGTATGCATCATGAATGTACAAACCACATGCAGAGACATTACAGATTCTTCTTTCTTACTATTGTAGGTCGCTGCAGCTTGTTAGGGTTCTTTCACCATTTTTGTCGATGGTTTCGTTTTCATTAAGCCCAAGAATAAAATTTTCCATGTCACGCAAAGAAAAACATCAGAATGGTGTGGCCTAACAGGCTCTACAGCCGGAAAAACATGGTGCCCATTAACAAAGTAATTGCAACCACACCTCCGCCATCTGATTGTCTATGTTCTGAATTTGTTGCACGAGCCTCTCAATTTCGGCAGCTAGCTCCTGTACTGCAGCTGCATCTGCATTCTGAGCACCACCAAGTGGATTAGCACCCACTTCGCGATGTTCACCTGTCTGGAACGCAACGTAAAGATCACTTCGGAGCTTCTCCAGCTCTGACTTCATCACATCAGCAGTCTGGGCCATTGCAGTTGCATAAACCTGGATGAAGCAGCCTTCAGTCGTAAAATTCAGGCCATCAGAACTTTGTAGTAAGCTGAAGAGTCCCACCTGCAGGGCAGGCTCCTCGTCCTGCCAAGCTCTTACTTCACGGTGTCGCCGTCGTGTGAGCTCTTGATCAACAGCTGAAAGCTCTGCGGATGCGTTGGCCAGAGCATTACGCAGGGCTTGCGCCCCTGACTGACCAGATTGCTGCGTGACCATCACGCGGGATGAACTGCCTCAGCGTAGGAAACTGCTATCAGAAGACGGCAGTCTACGACTTGCTGGTTGCAGTACACAGTAACAAAATGAGGCTATGCGCCTGCGTTGCAGTGGGACATGTGAGCTTCGCCAAGGCACTGCGGCTTCGTGCATTCTATGATCAAAACAATTCTCCCATCGATCCCCGAAAGGTAACAGTCAGATCCTGAACGTGGACATGAAGTTGTTCTAACCCAATGTGATTGCGACATCATGAATTTGTGCTGGGCTGTCCGAACCAATGTGCATCACCACAAAACCTTGACATGTGATGCAACTCTGGGCCGTAATAGCTATTTAATTCCATCATGGCAAGTCAGGTGTCGTTCATTGCGATCACACCGCGCTTGTTGTTTCGGCAATGAGGAAGAAGATTTTGCCCTTTCAATTTCATCCTAACTCGTTGATAGAGGATGGTCCATCCTGCGCTATACAGAAAAGTTGCATATTGCAGAATATGTACTGTTAGATTTGTCATGCAGGTTGTCACAGTCAAGCCTTTAATGCTTGTGTCGTATGTGCATCATCTGTGATGCACGTTCTGCACATGCCTCCGTTGACACTGCACTCATGCCAATCAGCTGAGGTAGTTACTTTTATGAGGAACACGGTGGGTCCGCAAATTCATCTAGCCGCAGTGTACGACTCACTGCAGCACACCGTACCATCGATGATCGGCGTCGCGGTCACCCCCGCACGTGTCGAGTATCGAATGGACAGGGCTACACATGTGTTCAATAGTAGCCCCTAAGTAAGCACAGCAGTACTCTGCTGCAGCGCTTTACAGATGCTATTCGCAGATTTGTGCATACAATATTGTGCATGCATTACCCAAGTAACAGCAATTGCCGGCAAGCACAGCTCTGCACAAGGCTCCGTTATGCCCATGCTGAAGTCAATTCCAGTTGCCAGATACACGCATTGGATTTGCTTGTGTGGAACAAGTAAGCTGCAAGTGTGTGACGAGATAGTACTTGCCTCTAAGCGAGTGTGGTATTCGTCACGCAGGAGTTCTCCAGATCGACATGGCCAGTTTACGTCGGAATGCTAGTGATGATGAGCTAGACCATGATGCATCCGGAAGCGAGCCTGATTTTTCGGACATTGAGGAGGTGCGGTTTCAAGCCATGCAGCATTGCCTCAGTTAACTGTTTCCACAAAGTTCCTGTAAACAGTCCAATACGCTGTATGACGAAGCAGGAGCCTGTGGCGGAAGCAATTGTCAAGCTATCGGTCGAGGACAAGGGCGGTGCCGACAGTCCCGACAAGCCTGTGAAGGAGACAATCCCGTATGATGCCATCGCAGACGCGAAAGCTAAAGTTCAGATTAGGAATCCGGCAGCAACCGCGTCGCCAGGGGTGGATGTTCCAGCGGAAGATGCGAACAGTGCGATTTCCATAGCTGTTGTCGTCACAGCCGAACTGTGCAGTAGAAGCAATTGGACAGGTTGGTTATGTCTCTAACATAAGTTTGTTTACTGCAGATTCTTCAGCTGCCCTTTGTGTTGATGATGAGGAGGGCCATCCTGATCACAAGGCTTCTGTTGACGAACCCCCTGAGCACAAGAGCAAGGAGGACGTGCCACAGGTTGGTGAAGACGTCAAGTCAGAGGGCTCTTCATCTGAACAAGATGCAGCTGCAGACACTGATGCAGAAGAGGAGGCTGGTGCAGAAGAAGAGGCTGGTTCAGCTGAGGATGCGAAACCTGATGCAGAGAAACCAGTCAAGGTTTTTGAACCCTATGAAGTACCATCCTTCGGTCATCATTTCTTCTGCCATGACGATCGCTACATGCAGTCCAATCGTGGACGTGGTCGTGGCCGTGGTGGGTACGTTCTGGAACTGACTGGTATGAGGGCTGACCACTGTGATGCTTACAGCTAATATTCTGTGTGGTTTCGTGCAGGTCTCATCTTTGGGAGAAAAAAGAACCGCAATGGGAGCATGATGGCTTCTTTGAGCTAACCAGGAATGATACTGCACCTCCCCGTATGGTACGGCACCCAAGCTTCTATTTCATAAATCGAGTTCATACTATCTGCAACCAATCAACTCGCGCACACATATAGGTACATGATAATGGTGGTAGATATCGGCGCTCCGACCGCACAGAAGGGGGCAGGGGGCGCAAGCGAGGCGGTGGCAGGCGCCCAGGCAGTCGGTATGGACCTGAGCATGACGGCAACAACACCTACTCTGAGATTTCGACTGGTCGCGTTGATAATACAGAAAGAAAATCTGAGATAGCCCTCCTCCCTGATAGCGGGCTTGCGTATGACAGTAGTCTGAGGCCTCAACCAGGGGCTGTCTGGGGCAGAGGACCTCGCTTGCCATCAGATAGCAGTGTACGACCCTCTGGGGTCAACTCCGTGGGTTCTGTACCCAAACCAAGGCCTGCTGCTCAGGGCAGACGTGCGTACGAACCATCATCTGGAATTGCTGATGCCACAGGTCCTGCCATGGGCATGCAGTCTGGACCTACCAGCCCACAGACACAGCTCGGCTCTCACACAGACTCTCAGCTTGCAAACGAGCTGAACAAGATATCCGGGCCTACCAAGCAGATTGCAGCTGGCAGGGCAGCTGACAATGCCGCCGTCATGGCACTTAGTGAGGGCACAGATACGGTGTCAGCACCTGGACGGCGTGCCAGAGGTCGTGGTGCTGCACGGGGGTCATCTAGAGCCACCTTCTATGGCAGGGAAGTATCCGCAGCAATGTTGGCTACGCTCTCAAGCGAGCAGCTACAAGAACCGGAGAGTCAGACACCAGCTGCAGCAGTATCAGCTGAAGCCCCCAGTGGTTCCAGTAGGAGGTATCTGGCAGGCCGTGTAGACACTGCACATGCAGGTGGGCCTGTGTACACTGTGCAAGGGCAGCCCGCGGGCACAGAGAAGTCGCAGGTTGCTGTGCCAAGCATGGTGCCTGTCCAGGGAGTTATGAATCAGCAGGTACATGGAATTCATCTGAATCCCAATGCCCCAGGCTTCCTGCCTGTGGGTGATCACCCACAACCTGAGCACGGTGTAGGTGGTAACTACAATCCGCAGCGACTACAAGCTCAACCACATGCTGTAGGTACGAGTGCCTATCTATAACGCACAACTTGGCACTGTGCTGCTGACATGTTCTTCATGTGGGCATGGTGCATGCAGGCCCTCATGTTATACCATCTCTGGCACAACAACAAGAGCAGCAAGCACCGCAGATGCAGCAGTATCTCTCAGCTTCTACAGCGAAGGGTATGATGCTGAGGAATGAGCTGCAATCGATGATGGCCATGCCTCAACCCAACGCTCCTGGCGCTCCCAATGTTCAAGGTTACGTGCAACAAGTATATTATGGACCTGGTGCAGTGGTGCGCTTGCCTTCATTCCTACACGCGTTTGCTTGTCCGCGCACCCGCTTGTGTTCAGACTATAACATGCTTGATTGTGCAGCAGGTAAGCCCTGACGGAGATGCCACCGGGTACATGACGGCGAACACGATGTTCACGCCGGCACCTAACTTCCCCAACACTCAGCACATTTCTGTGTCACCAGTTGGAATGCCGGCTCACCAATCGTCGCCTGAAATTATGGTTCAGATGCCCTTTGCACAGTATGTTGTAGATGGCCATCATGGCATGCTTGGTCCTGCGATGCAGCCTGGGCCACGGCCGATCGCACATCCAGCCAATCATGTGGTTAGTCATCCAGCGTAGTGTTCTTGCATTACCAGTTAATGGTTTTGTCGAGAGGTTGAACTTGCTTAGAGTGGGTTCCAGGTGTGACCACATGCACTATGTCAGCTTATTTGCACAGGGAGCAGCCCATCTAGGTACAATTCTTTGAATTAAATGCCCATGACGAATGTGAAATGGCGAGAAAGGAAGCAAGCAGGATACGAGAATAGTTTGTGATCCCAAATGCTAGTTATTACAGGTTTGACAGAAAGACTACTCCTGGGACTGGGAGCAGAAAGATAGACAATACACCTGCTCTTCTTAATGCTGTACCATGACTCATCACCAGCTCATATGTGCGTTGATGACCACACACGCTGGTCACTCACCTTCATTGCTGAAGCTTCGCTCGAGAAAGAGCTACTGTGAATACTGCTGCAACAGCAGTTGTAGCTGAAACAAAACGTTCGACAGTCTAGTTGTCCACTCTCATGTCTGTTCAGCCGTATGGGACGATGCAACTGTCGGGTCCACCTTCAGCGGAGTCAACACCTCTTCAGCAACATGCGTGCGATCATCAACATCTGTTGACTTTGGTCCAGACCCTTCATGTGTGATCAACTGCCAGAGGCAGGCTGCTGCTGGGAAGATGCAGCATAGGATCTGTTAACACTCTCTAAACCTGAGAGAATCTGTGCAAGGTGCGACTGCGCGGCAAATGCACTGCTCCCTCCAACCGCATCAGGGGTCGCCATTAGGGCTCCTTGTGAGGGTCCAATCATTGACGCCGAAGGCTTGATATCCTGAAACCCTGCAGCACTGCTCAGCTGGGCTGGCCTGGAGTGAGGCTGAGACTGTTGCGGATGAACGTGAGCAGCGGCCGCAGCTGCTTGCCATGGCTTGATGCCCCCCACCGCTCCTTGCGCTGACATCGGCTGGCGGCAGAGAGCAGCTATGAGCACGTTTGAGTCCACTCCTAGGGTGTTGGCAACAGCTGCAGGTGACAACCCAAGGGCCTGAGCGACCCTGGAGGCAGCGGGATTCGCCACCACAGATCGCTGCTGCGGTGGGGCACCCTGCTGGTTCTGCAGGAGAGTCTGCAGCACGTGCATGATCAACTGATCACTTGCCCCGCATTGCTGTAGCTCCATCAGCACAGCTGCATATTCTTTGGAGCCTAGACTAGGCGAGGGCTGCCGATGTGCAACGGGCTGGCATGGCTGTGCAGCTGTGGGAGCGGTCGCCTTGTTCTGCGCAGCAGCTTCAGCAGACATTGATGCAGACAGCAGCTGTGATGCTAGAGCTGGATTCGCATGCAGCAGCTGCTGCAGCACTGCACGTTGCGCAGCTGCTGCCACATCTATGTGGCTCCGCTGTGGAGCGTGCTGCTGCTGGGAAGTGCTGTTACGCCCTTGCGCACCCTCTTTCATTGCACCTGGCAATACTTTCACAAGTGACTGAAGCACAACCTGCGCCGCCTCATCAGGGTTCTGCAGCAGCGATGTGCGCAGCGCGGCCAGCACTTCACGATGCCGCACATCACTGCTCTGCACACCGGCATGCGATGGGCCTGCAGGGGTCCCCATCTGCTCAGCCAGTAGCGTTTGAGCTGGGTGATTGCTTGTGCATGCAGCTTTGGCTGGTCCCTGCTGGTGAGCATTGGGCGTGGGAGGCCGCTTATCTCGTAGACCTGCGTTCACTGCAGTGCATGCGCTCGCTGTATCTGCAGTGGTCATAGGCTGTGCTGTGCTTCCTAGGTGCGGTGGTTTGGTGGATGACGTCATCGGCGGTGCCTCAGCCAGGGCCGGTAGCACCCCCCGCTTCTTTGTCATACCAAGCGCAACAGATTGCGCTGCTCGAGCTACAGCTCCCTGCAAACACACAGCAACCGCATTTCACACTCGCAATACAGTGCTTGCACCTGCTTGCAAGACTAGATGGCCCCAGCGAAACGTGCAAAGACAGGAGCGAGTGCAGGTGATGAGGGTAGGCATGGCATGCTCATCGAACACAGCAGAAGCATGGGCGCAAGCACGCCTGCCTGAGCATCACATGGGGAAATTACAGTATCAATACGCACCACGGTGAGGGCCTGGGAGGGTGTAAGTGTAGCCCGAGCGCGCTCCTTGCAGCGGCTGAGAGCCGCACGCAGCTCACTCTCTGTTGGTGCGCTGTTCCCAATGCACGTGTGTGCAAAGGACAGCAGACATGTCATCATAGCATCATCGCCTGGCAGGTCTGCCGCTGGTGATTGCTGAGCAATGGTGGCTACCAGCGACCTCACAAGCATGTCGGCCGCCATGTCCCGCACGCGCCGCTCCTCACTCTCTGGCACGCCAGCGTCGCTCTCGCACTTTGCACTCTGCACCCCACTGATAGCGCACTGCGACACCCCGCCCGGTGGCCCATTGAACCCGCACGTTTCAGAGTCGGGCGCAACGTTTCCTGTCTCTTGAGACGCAACAGGCACCTGTACTTCGGATGTGTTTGTGGGCTTCCCCACGAGCTTGCCCTCGCAGCGCGCGCGGCTGCTGCCGGGAACACTCCTGTCCATTGTGTCCGGAGTGTCCTGGTCGCTGGAGCACAGTTTGTTGGTGGTGTGTAGCCCTGGCTCGCCTGTGCCACCCTGTGTGGCACTGGACATTGCCGCAGAGTTGGCAAAGTTCAACAGGAGCTCCCCTGCTGCACGATCATTCAAGTCTCCCTTGGCTGTTGCCTCATTCACGTCCTTCTGCACACACACACACCAGCGCCTGTGACTGGGGCACCCCGCTATAGCAGAGATGGAAAGGGACCACAGTTGGCATGCGAGCTGCTACACCCACCAACTTGGGACTTCCATGTATGCGTGCGAGACAACCAAGTGCTCTGTCCACCCAGAAAAACATGTCCTGTAGATCTACCGTACCAGGACTAAATATCGGAACCCACCAAATTTTTGCATGTATTTCAGGACCTAGAAATCCAACAAACACACCCGCTTAACCCTGTGCACACGAGAAACGCATGCGCGCAGCCCTGCTCCTGAACACAATAGCATCTGTCCAGATTCATGTGAGAACTCAAGCCTAACAATTCTGCTCAAGTGGTTCCAATACTTTGTGATACGACAGGTGCCAGAGCTGCACTCCGAAAACATCACACTCACAGCAACAGCATCTCCGAGCAGCTTCTGGCGTCCTCCATGCTCTACTGGGCACATCAATGGATACGTAAGTGTGGCAGTCATCCATGGCACGCACTTTGATCGTCTCACGCACACTTTGTAGCTCTGGAACAGGGCCCTCCTGGAGGCCAGCAGCTTTCTCAGCTTTCTCTGCACACATTCAACATCAGATCACCAGCATACGCAGTGCAATTCGAATTTAATGTTGCGCAACTTACACTGATGGGCCTACCTGTATGGCTGCTGTCTCGTCCGAGACCCGAGGTGCGTGACACTCTGGGAGGGGCGGAATGTGCACGGGGTGGCAGCTCAGGCACATGTTGCGAGGACCCACGGCGCTCATGGTGCCGCAGTGCTTCGATGGAATCCTCATTCAAAGCTAAAGCTTGGTCTTGCTCTGGTGCCAACGACTTGGGCTCCTGTGCTGACACCTCGAAGTTATGTGGAAAAGCTGAAACCTTGGTCAGAGGAGGTACCGTGATGGTGTCCGCAGAGATCTGCACTGGGTTGTTCCATCCTTGTAGGATCACAATGCTGCCATCTGACAGAACCTTCAGTACACGACCTGAGTCATGGTCTATGAAGGCTGAGACAACCGCTAACTGCTCCTTTACCATGACTTGTTGCCTGCATGTGGCGACATCCCTGCTAACATAGTTTGTAATGAATCAAGGATGCTGCACCAAGCAATTCCGTGTTGGGTACTAGGTCGGTTTGGTCAGCGTACGCTGTCTTGGTTGGCCCGCAGGGCCCCGGGTTGTTTTCTAAACCATTTTGGCCGAGCACGCGGACCGCCTGGTTTCTTGCTCTAATTTTGCTTGAAGGCTTACAGCATGAGAAGTATGACAGTGTATATTCTTGTTTTTATTCTTTCCTGAGGGTTGGCAGCTGTAGGTATGCCAGAGCTGCCTTGCTCACAATTGTGCATCTGACACATGCGAAAATTGTCATGAACCACAAACTAGCCTGGATTTTCAAATTGAACAACAGTTGCTGTACCAACGTTGATGGACGCTTTCTTTGTCGTTGTTCATTCCCTCGGCAGCATCGAAAGCATGGCAGATAGACGCCGCTCTCTCATGTTGGAATGTCGAACATTTGACGTTGTCAGAGATTGGGCATTCTATGACTACATGCTTGCATGGGATAGCATCTATGCATGCATACACCACACCACTATCCTGCGCATGCATGATGATCATTAGCACTGCGAGGTGTGCGCATCATAGAGAAGGGGCGATGGCCAGGAGTGATACAAGGCACGTCCCAGACTATTACTGTGGTCTATTTGACGTTGGTTGCAACTATGCTTCACTATGTCCTGTAGTTTGGTTAGGATTAGCCTAGAAACATGAGGTGCGCGCCCGCGCCCGTGGCCACTTACGAGTAACATTCCCAACATGTGTCACCCACAGCGGCTAATACAAATCCAAGTATAACTTTCTTCCGAATCTTACAAAAAGCGACCAGCGCGCTGGCCAGCGGCGGCGGCATGCAATGGTAGAACCTACTGTCATGATGCAGAGGTTTTCGTCTCAGACTAGTTACTGCTAGTCATCTCTTAGCAGATACTCAGGAGCCGAGACTAGGACTTGGCTGTCGTTAGTATGCAAAATGCATACTGGTTGTTATCTGGTGAAGTGGTAGTTTACAACACATGGTCACCAGATTGAGGAAAATGTTCGAACGTCACCTAGGTGCACCTGCGTGCAGGTGCACCTAGGTGACGTTGGTGGAAACTGCGCTGAATTCTAGCGCGCAAGTTCAGTAGTTCCAGAGAGGATCATTCAGTTCAACGTAGACTTCTATGCAACGCAGCGAGCTGCAGTGATCACTGACCGAACTCGCATGCATAAGAACGAGGTGGAGCGCGCTGTTTAAAACACAACTGAAGAGCACGAAAGAATACAACAGAAGAGCATGAAAGAATCTACAAAGTGAACATAACGGAAAGCTGTACTGCCAGCAACGCTGTGTGGTCGTCAGAACCGGTGATCATCAGCAAGAAATCCACACTCACGCTTCCACACACTCACGCACAAACACACGGCTAAGCACACTCAAAAGACCAGGAATAGCGGACAGTTTACAGACGACAGACAACTATACTCCAGTGCTGTTCTCAGAATCTCGGTTACAAGGACAAGGGCTTTGCAGATAGAATTCACTCGGATAGCTCCCAGCAGTCACGGCAGCTGAGAGAGAGACGGTATATGCTAGCCATTTCACCGATGCAGTGCCAGAATCATACCTTGACTGTTGTGGCTGGTTCGCGGTCCTGTCTGATGTACAGCGCGAGACTTCCATTGGCTGTGTGCCCATCTTCCTTTCAGTACATCCTTATATTAATGACGATTCAGAGCCATATACTCTAGAGCGGGAGTCAGACACAGCGCGATTGTCGTCACCAGCTAGAGGACATCTTCTGACAAGAGATGTCTTCATTGTATGCAATCCTCCGACTCGTCAGTGTTGATATCTCACGAGACAAAGAGTGCCAAGTTCAGCCGTGCGCGATAATGCACGTACACTTCCAGGTTCAATGCCGAGCTCGCCTGAACACCGCAGCAGGAAGTGCTGTCGCAATGAAGCTTCGCAGTTTGACTTGTGACAGTTCATGTCACCAACAAATGCATGGATTACATGACAGCGAACGACACATCGAAAGCAACCAAATACTTTTCGCTCCAAACTACTTTTCCCATAAATCGAATGCTGGGTACAGCCACCTGTTGCTGTAACGCACTGGGTTGACGCGTGGGTGGATTGGTCCTGGACGTTGTGGTCAGGGTTGCCTCTCTTTATAATTTATATACCTCTTTATAAGGTACATCAACTATTGTCTGACATCACTCCCAGGCAGACAGGAGACATGCTTATTCTTTTTTGCTGCTAACTGTCGGCAGTGTTAGTGCCATTTATTTTCTCTGTTGGTCTATGATAAAATTGTGGGCAATCATGCCTGATAGTGATGACGGGTAGTGAGCCGGCCAAGAAGGTGCCAAAGCTTATTACAGGCTTCTTTAGTCGCGATCATCGTACCGATCCGGTTGAAGGACAGGACAGAGTTCATTTATCATTCTTTTCAGTTTCGTCGCGGCAGCGACGAGGACTCCGGGACACAGCATTTTCATTTCTGGGAATTTCGTCGTGGTGAGCAAAAAATTACCAGACATTTAATTAATTTCGTCGTGCTGAGGTGTTTTGGGACAGACATTCACCAAAGTATACATTTACTACGGTACTAGGCTCTTTATTCGTCCAAATTTTCAGATGCAATGTTCATGAAGTATTAAACTGTTCAGAGGCACAGCGAGGACGTTGTTTTCGCAGTTGCACAATCTTCTCGGAGTTGTACGCACCGAGTTTCCGCGTTCATCAATGCTGTGGTGTTCCTGCAGGCCTATGTTGAGCGCTGTGATGATCTTGTCTATTCAATCAGAAATCGGTCTGTGTTGTACAGGCAGGTTCTGTAACCACCAGGTGGCGGCACACAACCCAAGTCGACCAAGGGCAGCCATTTAAGATTCCGCACTTGATAAAAATGTACAGTACAATGACCGTGTTGTGCAGGGTGCCAGTGGCACTGCCAACAAACAACTACTAGAGCTGATGACCACATCACCGGCCCTGCAAACCTTGAAGAACTCTGCAGTCAACCTCACCATACCTCTCATCAATTCATATTACGTAGTAACATCTGTCGCGAGTGATCAGTCAACACTGCTGAGCTCTTGCAGCAGTTCATTATTCACGTCACCTCGTGAAAGCAACCACACATCACCTCATGTGATCGCCAGCCAGCAACGCGAGGGGCCACACACCAGCATGACAGGGTGCAAGACTACTTCGACCAGCCCCAACGCCATGATCTCACATTGCATTGCACACCGATCCACATACCAACACCTTGAACACAGCTTCGTTGTGTGCGAAAGACAGTGCGCCGCTGGCCACTTCTGGCCCCACCAACGACTGAAGTGCAGCTGTAGTGCCAGCCACCGTGGCTGTAGCACCCACACCAAGGATCCCAAAATTCACCGCTTTGTCTGAGTCTTCCATCTCATGCCAGTGCATTCTGAGGTTTGCGCAGCATGGGAACAGCACGGATACAGTCATGGTCAGAAAGGATCCTAGGATAGCCATGAAGATGCCAAAGAAGGGGACTTCAGCGGCCAGTAGAAGCGTGCATGCTGCAAGGCCTGTCCTCACCACTCGCTTCTGGAGCAGCTGCGGGACAGGGAGCTTCAGTTTTTTTGTCATGCCGACGACTCCTTGTGCGACAGGCTCAAGCGTCAGAGCGAATTTTGCAAATGGGGAGACCAGAACCAGCACAAACGCTGCAATTTGTACATAACCTTGTGGCAGATTGAGCTGCACAACATCAACCACAGCGTCAAAAGTAGAGACTGGCCCTCCATCAGCTTGGAGCACTGACTGCAACATGGGAGAATGAAGCTGTGACACAAAATCAACTGCTCGTTTAAAATAGGAATGATAGATTGTACGATTTCTCATCAACATCAATGCGTTCATGTTGATTGTCCAACAACGCTGAGAGTATGTCGCACCATGCATAAACATCACACTTGACTGGGCGACGACGAGCGGCAGCTGAGGCGCACTGTGATCTCTTCGAGTGCTCCTGAGCCATAGGTGCTATAGCCAGTGAAGCCAATTATAGAGCACACTACCGCAACGATCAAGAAGGAGGTGTCGATAACTTGCGGGAACTTGGCTCGCTCTTCCACCTTCAGGCTGCACCGCACCCCACTACAGGTTGGCACCTTGCATTATCAGGGTTGTACACGACTTGGCAAGTTAGTAGACATTAACCGTTGCACCCAAACCCGTGTGCTGGCTTGGGCGGTACACACATGCCACTGCAGAGCTCCAGGTACCTTGGTGCCCTGCTGCTGATGTTGCTGTGCACGCAGCTTGCAAGCTACAGTAGTACGCAAGAGTTGCTGGCAGTGGCAAACAGTCGCAACTGAAGCGACTTGTAGCGATCAGCAGCGACGTGCAGCAGCGGTGACTGGCACACCTGTGATAGATGGCTGGAAATACAGCATGACCCGCAAAGACAAACGCCATCAGACCAAAGGTCAGTGGCAAAGAGTCAAGGTGCAGCAGCTCTGTTGGCATGGCAGAAGTGGCCCCGATGTGGTACTGATATCCAGCAGGCCTGTGATGGCGAGCGCAGAAAATACGCCGGCAGCCCCAACGTACGACAGCGCTGAGAGGTCTGGGAGCCACGTGGTCGGGAGCACCACAGCAAGCGCCATCAGCAGAAGCCTGCTATCACTCATGCCAGAAGCCATGCCACTTTGTTGCAGCAGTAGGTTGACATGGTCTGCAAAGTGCCAGGTGTTATAGTGTGGAACTGGTTGCTGTGTGGCGCTGAATAAAATTACTATAGCATGCAGGTCGGGCAATGTTAATGTACCCAGTCCAGCAAACGGTTTGACTTGTCATTCAGGGGTCACTGCCGTCCTGGCACGAGGGCTGAAGAGCACAACATGTTGCAACATGGGCAGGTAATCAGCCTAAAGGGGAGGACATGTTGCATGCAGGAGGCACATACCTTTCTGCAGTATCAAAAACAGAGCACAAGTACCAAGAAGCTCAGTGTACAGAATCAGTTGGATGAACTCACGTCCCTTCACCCCAAAGGCAAGTTCGGCGATGTCCTCGTATGTTTCTAGAATCCCATTCGTAACTTTGTACCTATGCCCTGGTGCAGGCTTCGCATCTGGATGATCCACAAAGTACTTTTGACACTTGATCAGCACTTTGCCTGCAGCGGCACAGAACCATTGCATTCCGACACACAGCGAAACGAACTTGGCTGTGGCAGAGTGTCTTACAGACGACGATCATCTCTCAACGATCAGCACAAGGCACACATCTGAGTAGAGTATGTACCTGTGTAGTTTGTGGAGAGCCCCATCAGAGCAAGGACTCCAAAAGCAGCCCACCCACCCTCATTCAGAGCATAGGGAATAGTTAAAATTCCACATCCAAGCAGGATGTTCACACAGTTGTAAAGGGCCTCTGATGATGTGCTATCTGCTGTGCTTGCTTCAGGGATCTCCTCTACCTGACTACCTGCATGTCATATAGTCACAATCACCTCCACAGTAGCACATGTGTTACTGTGATGAGGTCAGAGCACATACATGTGCTCTGAAATACAAACAATCTACAGTAGGTGGCGAATACCTCCAGCATGAAGCGTGTCACACGACCTTGAGACGGCTGTCCCAGTTCAGAATTGGCCAAAAGTCGAAGTACCCCCACAAAAATCGTACATCACGCATTGCAAAGACAGCAAACGTGGAAGTGTGCAGAGAAGCAGTACTGTGTCACGCAATATACAGTCTTCAGGAATGACACCGATTAAAACCGATGAACAGGTGCCCACGGAGAGGCAAAGTTGTCACGCTGAACAAATTATGCCACGCGAGTTTTTGAGAGAGAGCTCATCTGTATCAATTGGACAAAATTGGAAAGGACATGCGGTTGGAAGATGGCCTACACACTACACGGCCTAGTATGACTATGGCCATGGTTGACCGAAAAAGTAGTGGCTGACGTGCTGCCACTACCATATCCGATCTAATTCGCGGTCAGTAATCGTGACGAGCTTTGCTGCTTGAACCGCTCCAGACTTCAGGCAACCGGTGTACAGGGCGAATCGGGATATGTCCAGATGATGCGTCGTAAGCGAAGCGCCTCATCAGAACCGTTCAGGCAGCATTGCCATGTCACAGGCTGACGGCTTGCAAGCATCTGTGCCCGAGGCACACGACGTTGCGGGCAGGGAAAAAGTGTACAGCAGGTCATGCCATGGCACCTGTAGTTGCAGTGTGCACAGTGTAATCCACTTGGATCCAGGCGGAGCGGTGCACCGCGGTGTTCCCGACACATGGACACACGCCATAGCAGCGACTGAGCTTGTAATCAGTGTAACAGTACAGAGCCACACAAGGAGAGATATAATGTGTACTATGCTCCTGTTGGTACCGCACGTACGCAGGAGCCGCTTGACCTCGACCTTGTAACAGCTTGAAAATGAACCACTTTTTCCGGCGGCAACGTGCAGCGAAACTGCTCACTCCATGACTAGAATGCAGCGCGACTCTGAGACACAGAACACACCTCCCGTACTGATGACCCCTCCAGCTCCTGACCTCGTAAGGGTGAGGTCCCTACGCGCGAAACTGGTGCGGAGCCCTGGTCTAGAAATAATGCCACTATGCGGTACAGCAGGAGTGGCGCAGCTTGGGCGACACTGCGAAAACAAGACAGGCATCTTAAAACTGTGGCTCCGTATTTCTATCACCCGAGCGTGTCTTCAGTGATGGCTATGCGCTGAATGTGCACGTTCGTTTCTCATCGACATCCAACATCGACGTCCAGATTGGCAAGAGATCAAAATATGACCGTAACGGTGGATGCAGAAACTATTTTTGTTGCGAATATCGGTTGCAAAGGATAGTCACAGAATACCGCGGTATACCAAGCTCCGAAGCGGACAACGCGTCTCCCGGTTCGGACACGTGTCTTACATCATCAAGACACGTGCTTGCAAG
This sequence comes from Ulvella scutata, assembly GCA_032359135.1. NCBI lineage: Eukaryota > Viridiplantae > Chlorophyta > Ulvophyceae > Ulvales > Ulvellaceae > Ulvella > Ulvella scutata. Next base: position 2,370 of record JAUMHD010025343.1, on the reverse strand, counting down.
TATCTTCTAACAACCATCTTGAATGTTCACATGATTCCATTATTCATTGTGCACGGTGCCATTGCACAGAGCTGCGTGCCCTCGACAGTCGGAAACCAGAGACATCATCTGTGTCCAGAATGGCAAATGTGGCCAGTGTTTCTGTGGACCGCCGTGACTCTATCAAATATACAGTAGACGTGGTCACTGTGAAAGTTGTATCTCGTGTACATACGAGAGATAGTGCAAGTGAGTGTGCCTGATGTTGCACTCTGCAGTCACATCTCGAGGCAGAGCCGACAATTGTGGCCTCCTCTGCACAAGGCGCATTCACATCCTCGGGTACACGTGCGTCCTGCACATCATCTTGGGCTCCTGAGAGTATCCTAAGAGAGCATCCAAGAGAGCATCCTTAATTACAAGCAGGGACAAGTCAAGGCCCACAACTGATGTTTTAGATCTGGCTAAGACACAATCTCTGACACAAGTGCAAACAACTACTCACTCCTATTCTATACGAGTGAATCGGACACCATGTTGCACTTCATCAGCACCCACACTGTCTCTACTTCGTATTGGACGGGCTGAACGGGAGGAAGAAGTCTCGGAAGGCCTGGGTCATCTTCTCCTCTTCAGCAGAGTTTGCAGCAGTGCAGTTGCGCCAGTCAGCGCGGTCAGGTGCACCCGCCAGAGCTGCCAGTACCTCCCTTCCGAAGCTCATTGGATGCCGCTCATCCCTACATGAAAGCATCAGTTATGAGGTGGCTATGTCCAGCAACGATGTTGCACGAGCACAACGACGCACACATGGTGCAGCAAGATGCTGGTGTGTGTGCACAGCATGCTGGCCACCGCCAGCAGCACCATACCTTCCAATAGCATGTACGAGCCTGGAGCCATCTGGCAGAAACACTTGGAAGTATTGGTTGCTCTGCACCAGCCCTTGAACTGCCTCCCGCATTCCTTGCAGCGGTGCTGCGCCAATATGGTTCAAAGAGAACTTGTGCTGCAAAGCGGCCTGCTCAATGGTTTCTTGAGCTCTTGAGGCTGCCTCAGCTGGCACACCAATGAAATTCAGATGGCAGTGGTTCCCCTTCCGTGCATGCAACGCAAGGTACCTGAATCAAGGGGACATTCCAGCAAACCAACGTCAGCAGCATGAACGTGCGCACGAGTCCTCCTGCTTGCGATGTAAACCAAGCACACTGCAGTGCAGGGGCTCGCACCTTTCGAAGCCGACCAGCTGCAGATCCCTTGATGCATAGGCCTTCCTTAGCGCAGCTACAAGACTGTTGACTTCAGCAAAAGCTGCAGGCTGCAGCGTCAGCATATTTGGATAGTGTTCCACAGCCAGCACTAGAATATGGGTATCGTTAATCGGGCCCTTGTCCATCGCCTGCATGCAACTGCCTGTGAGCTGAACAACGATCTAAAAGTAATTCGCTACACATCTGCAGCAGCGAACACAGACAAGGTGGCCAGCTCCGTATCCTGGGGCGCACCAGGTAAGCTTCCTCCCCCACATGAACCACCAGCTGTACATCTGCCTGTAGCAGCAACGTTTGACGTCATGCGCACACATGTGAAGGGAAAACCGTTTTGGTGTCGTGCCAGAACCCAGATCTGTGCCTCAGAGGACATCACGTTTGATGCCACACAAGGTGCACTTTAATGACCTCAAACAATCTCGTTCTGTATCTCTTTCGTTTTCTGTTCGCTACCCTCGAGGAAGACTCCCGAGTATTTCTTGGGAGTGCTCGAGATAACTGTTCGCTACCCTCGAGGAAGACTCCCGAGTACTTCTTGGGAGTGCTTGAGATAACCCCCCCGCCATGTTCAGCACGGAAACGGTTATACACTGGCATTGACGGATCTGCCATGCAATTTAGTGCCCCGCATGTTCAATATGTCATACATGAATACAGATGAGCCTGTAGCTCCACACCTGATCATTAGACAGACAGAACCAGCAGTCTTCGACCGCTTGTCCCAAGTTCAAGGGCCTGGACTCCATGGAGCCCTCTGTGGCAGGCTCCACCAGCAGCTCCCTACCCATCATCTGCTGCCCACTCAGCAGGCACGCCTCCGTCATACTCTCTTCTGTCTCAAACTGAACGTGAAGCCAGGCAGCTTTCTTGCCACGTTCGAGCTTTGGCCACCTGACTGCAGCCTGCATGCGCTTGTGCCCGTGCAGCCGGGATGCTCATACTCTAGGTTACTGCTGCAGCCATCTGCTGTTGTTGGGCCCAGGTAGAGTTGTTGCGTGAGTGGGCAGAAGTTGCTGCTAGTGGTGGTGCCTTTGGGCGTGACGCCCACATGTTGTGGATTAAGAGGGAACTGTCTGTTAGTTTGATTCGTGGTAATGCTAGATTGTTCAAGCGGTTTGTTGGT
>JAUMHD010025332.1:0-46547 GCA_032359135.1 Ulvella scutata | reverse complement strand
GTGTGTGTGTGTGTGTGTGTGTGTGTGTGTGTGTGTGTGTGTGTGTGTGTGTGTGTGTGTGTGTGTGTGTGTGAGAGCTGCGAGCACATGCAGGAACAGGTGCATGGTGGTGATTACTGCATCAGCCTGCTGAGGGCCACCATACTGCTCACAAGATCTCGTCAATGAATTCTCAGTTCATCAGGTCGTGATACCCAAAAAAAGAACAAAAGCTAATCGGGAACCACGCCATACCCAAGAAGGGCTTCGGCCTCAAGTTCAGCAAGCCTGAGAACACCACACACGCACGCACGCACCTCTAAAATCCTGCTCTAGATATTCAAGGGACCTTCTAGACTTCAGGCGTTCCGAAACCCTTGCAGGCGGCCGCCCCCCACTACTCAGCGGGGTGCCTGAGGTGCCTGCCGGGGGCATCCCTGCTGCGCACTCCTGTGCGGCTTGCCTGCCCCCACCTGGGGATATAGTGACCACCAAAAGCTGCGGATTTGCAGCCAGCGCAGCCGCTTGGATGTCTGTGAAGGAGGCGTCTGCCACGAGGATGGAGGCCTGTGTGAGGTTGATGGCGTGCTGTACTTCCCTGGGGGACCATCGGGAGTTGATGGGGCACACGATGCCGCCCGCTGCTGATATGGCCATGAACGTCTCCAGGACCCTGTGCGAGTTTGCTCCTGCACTGCGTGTTTGGCGCTTGTATTCATTCATGTGGTGATGTCACAGCCTTTCTGTACTCGGGGCAAGAGCGACGAATGCTACTGTCTGCAACGATCGTGAATGTGGCAGCAGCTTTCGCAGAACTGCAGAGGCGAGGTTTTTAGAAGTGCAGTGATGCGCTGGCAGTTGGGGTTCGTTTGAAATTATTTACCATTTCTATGCCTCCTGGAAGTGCGCACACCACCATGCACAATGTGAATGAATGATTCATACAAAGAAGTGAGCACTCGCACCTGCAAAAGCAACACACGTGCCCACAGGAGCAAGACTTCGTAGTGCTGCTGCTACAGCAGCCACTCTAGCACGCACTTGTGCCCTGGAGAACTGGCCGTCCTCCAGTTGGAAGCAAGGCTTGCTGGAGTGCTCCCAGTTGTACAGAGCACCACAAGCATGACTACCAGCCATTCTTTCGCCCAGGCACGGTCAAACGATGCTTAACAGGAATACGGTACTGCTGCAGGAAGGATGTGTCCTAGGAAGGTTCGGTGTTGCACCTGCCTGGACCCGTTCTGAGGAATAGCACGACAATACTGCAGCGAGACTACTTGTTCAATGCTACAAGCGGCGCTACGATCGAAATCTGAGCAGCTGAAGCTTACGCGGTATGTTTCAATCTGTTGTTTAGGCGCACCCTTATGAGACTTGGTCGCTGCATCTGAAAGCACAGTCGCGGCGTGAAGGCCGAATCTGGCTTACAGACCCAACCAAAAGCTGTTGTTGGATTGGACAACACTGAAGACTACTCGTACCTCTGCCAACCACATGCAGTCTTTGCAGACCCGCAGAATCTGCATGCACCTGCAATTGAGGGCGCTGTGCGGGTCCGACTCATGAACTGTATGCAGTCAATTCAGGGATGCCATGCGCCAGCTACGGAGACATCATGTCCTGCAGGAAGTAAGACGTTGTCCAGTTCTCCTGAGTTATCAAGTACTTGCGCTCAAATCTCGCACATCCTTGTGATACACTTGGCTGTGCGCCTTAGTCGCAGTGGGGCGTTGTGGCACGCACGCGCGTATTTGAAACATGAGATGTTTACACCGTGAGCTTACAAGCGCTCACCAGTCGGTACTGTTGTGGGGCTGGGAGATAGCACGAAGGGCTGTAGGAGCACCAGCTGTGTCGCAAAGTAGCACAGACGCGCTAAGGCGGATATCAGAAATGGAGCAAGCTGGCAAACGTATACTTGCTGATGATACTGCAGATGCTTCTGATGCCGCTGGGAGACATCCTGTCTTTAGTGCTTCCACGCTGCGAGCAGGTTGTTCGAGCAGAGCTCCTCGTGACGACCCGAGCTCAAAGGGTACATCACACTGGAGAGACGTAGTCAAGCGAGTGAGTATGGAGTCAAAGAGCAGCGTCCTCACTGATTCGTTCGGGTACGACATCCAGCCTGTATCGCACCACACAGAGTGATTCTGAGAACCGTCTGAACAAAAACGCTTGGTCTTACGTGCAGTCGATTTCACACGTACCTTCGAATCTCTCTGACAGAAAGATGCAATCTGCGATGTCAGTACTGTATGCCAGCCGAAGGTATCAACCTCACACCTGGGGAGCAGCTCCTTACATCACAGGAGATCACCAGACTGGTGAGTACCGCCTCTCCTGTAGTTTACACACTTGAGTCCCAAGAGTGTGTCTGTAGCGTGCAAAATACAAACGTCATTTCTGTCTGTGGTGTGTCATTGTCAGTACATGCACACCATTCGTGTGACTAGCTGTCCAGCTAGTATGGCTGTGTGCAGATAAAGCAATCGCACCGTCACATGTTATACTCCTGTTGCTAGCGCTGTGGCGCGCTCAGTGTGTCTTGGAACGATTTCCGTTCCTAGGATGCACTTTCAACCAGGCTTCGTGATGTTGAAACCACTGTGCGGCACAGTAAACTCAGAGAACGTCATCCTGCAAGTGTGGTCCATGATACGTTAGTGTCTGCTGCTGTTCTCTCTCCAGGTCAGTAGACCTTGGTGTGTCTAGAGGGTTGAGCATTGCATTTCTCTCCGTCATCATTCAGATCTATGGCCGGTGTTCACTGGGGTCTTGAGGGAAATTATATCATGTCTGCGGGTGGCGTATGGACCTATGGATGCTATCTTTTGTCTGCGTGTGAAAGATGCGGTCTCTGCAGGCAAGCATATTCGTAGCCGAGGGCGTCGACAAAGTCAGACTCACAGGAGGGGAGCCCACCCTTCGCAAGGACCTTGGGCAGATCGCACAGGAGCTAGGGGCGCTTCCGCAGCTGCGCACGCTTGCCATGACCACTAACGGGATTGCACTCAAGCGCAGCCTGCCCATGCTGCGTGCTGCGGGCATGTCGGCACTGAATATCTCCCTGGACTCTCTTCGAGAAGACAGATTCCAGGTGCAGTGATAACAGTTCTGCAGCTGCTTGTGGCATTATCATTACAAGCATCAACATGTTGATGTGCTGGTGCTCAACTACGAGGGTCATGCATGTCCATGGCCATGCGCATGATGCATGTGTGTCTGGTCTCCAGAAGAGGCTGGTACTGTGGCCCTAGCCGTACTGGAAATATGTCAATGATACTTTCATGGAGTAAGTAACAGAGTATGGGCCATGATTCTCGATGCAAGTCCATTTCCCTGCATCGCGGAACCGAATGCTGACTTGTTCCATCCAGTGTGGTGTTGCCTAGCCAACACAGAAACTGTGTATAATTTCCAGCGAATATGAATATGTAAACTGTATGCATGGTGGCTATGAAGTTGAATACCATGCAGGAGCTCACTCGTCGCAAGGGGGCAGCCCGGGTGATGGAGTCTGTGCATGCAGCTCTCCAGGCTGGGTTCTTTGTTAAGATCAACGTGGTCGTCATGAGGGGGGTAAACGAGGACGAGATCCTCGATTTTGCTGCTCTCACGAAGGAGCTGCCTGTCAATGTTAGATTCATTGAGTACATGCCCTTCGATGACAATGCATGGTCTCGAAACAAGATGGTGCGGCTTGAGAGCTCCTCCTCCTTTGTTCGTGTGCGTACTTGCATTGTTTTTTCTTGTGTGTACCATTGATTTTGTGGTTGTCACGGCTTTCAGAATTGTCCGTAAGGAAGGCGTGATCCCATTACTTTCATTAATTGAAATCAGCACATGGTACAGAGCTTTAAGACCCTCGGATGCCGTGCAGTACACGTTTCGGGAGATGAAGGGAGATATTCAGGGCTCGCTGGGGCAGCTTCAACGTTGCAATGATGCTCGAGGAGAGGTTGCAAAGAACTTCTTCTTGGAGGGGCATGCTGGTACAGTGTCCTTCATCACAAGCATGACTGAGCATTTCTGCTCGGATTGCAATCGGCTTCGGTTGCTTGCTGATGGGAATCTCAAAGTTTGTCTTTTTGGGGCGAATGAGGTGAGCTTGAGGGACGCAATGAGGGAGGGTGCTACGGACGAGCAGCTGCGGAGCATCATTTCTGCTGCTGTGAAGAGGAAGAAGTTCGCCCATGCAGATATGGATGTGCTTGCGACGTCCAAGAACAGAACTATGATTCAAATTGGGGGTTAATCAGCAGCCTGTGGACAATATAGTTTGACACCTTTTCAAACTATGGTCCACAGGTCGGTCGCATTCTGTTGACATGGGAAAAGATAGAGCGTCGTTTTGGCACGCAACCCCTGTCACACGAGTGGTTCTGAGACTGCATGCACATATTATGATGTAACTGAAGACTGCACGCCAGCTCGCATCATGCTCGCATCGCGTGGTTCGATGCTGTTGTGGGTGAGAAAGGATGGGTCCACAGATATTGTCCAATTGTTTTTCTCGCCAGCCGATCATGCGTATGAATTCGTACAAGAAACCTACCCACAACTGATAAAACTACTGTCCTGGCGCACGCCATTAAACACGCCTAGAGGAGCGGTCGTCTGGTGTGACTGACCAGGTGCTTGTTGTCGGCCCTGGAAGAGGCGCCGGCCTTCTCGGCTTCTGGCGAGGATGCAAGTAAAAGATAACGATGGTAAGAAAGACGAGGCTTTGGAAGAGGAAGAAGCACTTGACGAGGACAGCTCCGGTGGGAGCGGGTCTGAATCTAGCGGCGAGTCTGGGGACGACAATGCCTCTGACGAGGAGCCCCCACCTCCCCCCATCGAACTACCAGAGCGGTCAACAAGAGGCAAGCGGCTGCGTGCGGTGTGGGTCCAGCTGTCACCGTTGCATTCTTCAGATGCTGGGGTTCCAACGCCGAAAAGCATGCGACCAGTTGTGCAGAGCATCATGAGCTCATTTGTACTGTATACTCTTCTTTATGGCATTTATCTATGTGGCGGTCCTTTACATCGTGCACCGTTGCTGAACACAGCGCAGTCAGTAGAAGCTCTCGAGGATCATCCTCGGTTGTCGGTGAGAAATGAAGCGTAAAGCACCTACTAATTTTCTTCGAATCGTTTGGTGCCATCTGCAGCGTTGGATCCTCGCTGTTGCGAGCGGATGCACTTAGATGCACATATTGCAAATCGCTGTACCACACAGACCCGCCCATTACCACTATGTGTACACGTGTGCTAGTATTGTCTGATGATCGACGGAGGTTGCTGGTGCAGACGATTGCCGAGGAGGAAGAGGTCGCGGACAATGATTTCTGGCAGCAAGAGTTCTTCGCAGAAGAAGGCGTAGATGGAGAGTACTCTGCAGACAGCGACAGCCAAGACTCTGGAGACTCGGATTTCAGCGACCCCGAGGAGGAGGACAAAGATGATGATGGCACCGAAGAGGCACTTCGTAGCGTTTTGAAACTCAAGAAGCCCAAAGAGAAGCCCCCTGGTCACAAGCAGGCTGCACTCAGGAAGGCAGCTCAAGCTAGAGCAAAGAAGCAGAGAGAGGCGAAAGCAGCGGGAGAGCCAGGGCAGGCGGCAGCGAAAAAGGAAGGTGCTGGTTCACCGCCTTGTTCTGACACAGCATGCTCCACTACACGTTGCATGAAGCATTTCCCAACGCAGTTCTAGGATTGTTTGACGATGTCAGAGTACTTTTTTTTATCGTTTCGCTTCGGGAAAGCATGTGATGTACTGTGTTCATCTGGTGACCACCATGTCAGGAAGTTTGAACTGTTCGTGCAGCCAAGAAGGTGAGGTTCACAGAACCAGCGGAGCCTGCATCAGCACCATCACTGCGACGCTCCACAAAAGTACGAACAGCGGCAACAATTTCAGCAGAGAAACAGCGTGCCAATGGAGCGCAGCGTCGCCCAGCAGGCTCCCGTGCCAAGCCCAAGGAAGCACCGGCAGCTCTCCGCATGGTGCGTAGGGAATCATAGCGCCCTCCAGTGTTCCTGTCACTGTTACCATTACTGTGAGTGTGGATGCATCGGTCACATTCTTTCTGTGCGCAGTGGGTCGCTGTTGTGGGTCGCTGTTGTGCGCCTGCAGGTGAAGCTACCGCAGACATGCCATGCTCGTGTGGATGTGTACAGGTGGATGTGCTGCAACGCGCAGCCGCTGACCAGCTCGCCAATCAAGCATCACTGCAGGCACTGATAGCACGCGAGGCAGATCTTAAAGCGAAAGCAAACCAGAAAGCTTCTGCAGCACGGGGCCCTCGAGTACGATGGCGCTACTTCTCAGACCTAGTTCCTGACCCCGGGGGCACTGATACGGCAGACGCTGCTGCAGCGTCCGAGAACCCTGACCCAGCTGCAAAGAATGAGGAACGGGTAGATAAGGGGGGGGGCAGCAAGCGCGTACGTGTCGGTCGCTGCACGCTTGCATTCGTTGAAATGACACCGGACACCGTTCCGGCAGAGTACCGCCGCAAGGCACTGAGCTCGTTGCTGCGGCCGCCGAGCGACATGTGTGTGAAGACAGATGGCAGCATGCGGGCGCGGGTGCGGCAGCTCTTGCCGGAAGAGACCGCACAGACCGCAGGGGAGTCGCCGCCTCCGGGGGCTGCAGGCCTCGCCTTGTCATCCCGCCACGGTGGCGCGTCTGCTACCTGCATTGGGGACCGCATGCTGGGTGCTGTGGAAGGGGCAATAACAGGGAGGCTGCGCTCACATTACGGCGACATGGCCAGTGTGGTGGAGTCCGTGGATGGGTTTCAAGGGGCCCGCGCGTTGGCTGCGCAGCACATGGCAGCGATGTGTGCGCCGGACCCCATGCGTGACCGACACAGCGGCGCCGCAGGTGGCGTGGGGGCACATAGTCAGGGTGGGGCGCATGTTCCTGGGTTAGGGGACGCACAGGCACACATGATGATGCATTCGCTCCATGCGTCACCGTATCCTCACATAGATGGTGGTATGGGGATGCATGACAGTAGCGGGGGGAGCAGCCTGGATGCCAGGTGGCACAGCGTTGGTGCGATGGGCCAGGCTTCGCAAGGTTCGGGTGGTGGGGGGGCAAACAACACACAATTTGCAGCACCTGTAGACTCCCGTAGCCAGAAGGGTTCAGGTAGAGGAGCGAAGGGCAAGAGAGGCAAGCCCGGAAAAGGTGGGGGGAGAGGCAGTAGCATGCATGCTGAGCCAGCAGCCATGCCCACAGCTCCCATAGCACCAGTTAGTCACAATATGCATGTGAGGCATGGACATGCACCGATACAGACCGAGCATGGGAACATCGGGATTGTGCCAGGCTCTGGGGAGCTGCATGGGTTTCCGTGTGTGGGGTTGGGAGCTGCTGGTGCTGGGCAGCAGGCAGGAGGGGGTGGAATTGGCATGTGGAGCACTGCGTCTGAATTTCGGCCGCTGAGCTGCCCTCCCTTAGGCTTGCATCCTGCTCTGAACCACGCAAACAGGGAGGCGCAGGTCGGCTTGTCTGGCTTCACAGAGTTTCAATTGCCAGACAGCATCATGCGGCCTGCAGTAGATCACTCAGTAAGCTTGGGTGGTGTGTCCGGAAAGTTAGACGGTGGCGTGTCTATTGTTGGTGGCATTGGAAATGGTGTCAGGAATGGGCACCATGCGCCGGTCGGCGACGCCACTGCTGGGGCAGGGCTACCGTTGGATGGCCCAGCGTCACAGCTCCCCCGGAATGGTGTGCAGCACTGGCCTCCACCGAATGGTGGCAGGTTCTAGAAATTTATCTGAGCGTACTGTGTGGTGCGGCTCAGCCTTTGCAGATGAGTACGCTGTGTCATGCGCTATGTAATCGTGATCCTTCCTGCATGCCGCTGCTGCAGCACCACTGCGCAGATTACTCGTACTGTTTCACTTCTCTGGCAGCGGTTTAAAGCATACCCATGCGTAAGGGTGATAACGTCTGGAGAACCAGGTGGTCTTCCAAGGATGGATCCAAAGCCGAGTTTGGGACGCCACCCAGAACCAGAACAGGACGCTGTAAAGGGTGAACGAACCCCAGCACTTTACAATACAGAAGAGCTACTAATCTTCCGAATTAAACCTTCCAAGAGTCCATATACCCACTCCAGAAAGATGCAGACCAGAGCTCAGCAGAGAGCAGCTAATTGCGCGACGTAACCTAACAGCAGAAATCTTCCAGAACACGAAAGGCTACACCATGCTTACAGGCAATCTAGCCCGTTAAGAGTGGCCACCTGCCAATAACACGAGAATACTTCTTTCTTGCTGCCGGCCGCACCAGCTAACATCTTCACCCCTGTTCAAGCAAGCCTCAACACCCTTCACAGCTGAGTCAATCCAGCGTTTCAGCACGCCAAGCATCCAAGCCTGGGCACCTGCAAGGCCACAGCTTTCCAGTCGTGCATATGCATACCAACAATACAAACTGTGGGTACCAATCTGCAGTAAAAACTGCACATTTGCGCTGTTACTTGTCTGAAGCCTGCCAAACAGAACAGAAAATTAATGGACATATACATACAGTACACACCGCAAAGAAAAAACTTGCGCTGCTACACCACCGCACGCTACGTGCATATTCAGCATTGTGCAGCGCCGCACCCTCCACACAGAGTCACAGGACCAGTTATCACCCCAAAAATCCTGCTCTGTCACCCCTCATGCTCGATGGCAAGAAAGGTACAGAGCAACTGCAGCCCATACTCCTCACGATGTACTTGCTCTCTCGAGTTTCGTTGGAAGGATAGAAAAATAGTCACGAAGTCCTCTCTGCTTGCAGCAAGCAAGCCCGTATGACACCCTGCACAATGTTCTAAGCAGTGATATGCTACTGTCAGCCTTTCTCCTTGTTCTCTTGCTGCTTCTCCTGCTGTTGCTGTGTCCTGAACTCTGATGGAGCATCGGCCAGGGCAACCCAGCCTTTACCATCCAGATACACTTCTGCAGTATCTTCTATTACCCACCCCTCTGGTGCTTCACCATGCATCAGTGCCAGCAGCTGCTCTTCTACCTCCGTCACCACCTCTGGCTTTGGATTGAGCTGGTATCGGAAAGCAGACCTCCTGCATACCACTGTTCTCCCACATTAACGCCTGAAGAGACTATCAGGGATCAACTGAGCACACGCTGATGAACAGGAAACCTGGTGCTGGAAACAAACAATCTCCTGTGATCCCAACAGGTATTGGATTGTATCAGCATGAAACGCGCACCCAGCACTCATTGGAGGCGTTAGGCCACACTCCATCTCCTGAGGTAGATCACCTGTCTGTTCCATGGCAATCAACGTGTTCAGATTGTTCGCGAGTGCTTCTTCCTGCGAATCCTCGCCCGAGATGTGCATTGGATGCACAATGAATGCCTGTCCGATGTCACCCGCCTTGATAAGGTTGACATGGTTATGGCTCTTGTACGTCTCTATGAGCGTGGGCATTTCGTGCAATGTGCAAGGCAAGAGGAGCAACGAGTCTCCGTCTCTCACTGATACCTTGCCGACCCGTGGTGTGAGCATCTCCAGCTCAACAACAGGTTCCACATCCTACAGTGTTAGAATAATTCAGGCTGGAAAGTGCTGACGCACATGGCACTGGAGCAGGAGGCACGCACTGCTGAGGTCTGCAGAGCTCCACTGATGATCGATCGAGCAGGCAGGTCATGCACAACGAAAAGGAAGTGCTCCTCGTTGACAGTATCAGTCATACTATTTGCTACGGGGGGAGGTACGACTTGCTGTTGTGCGTGAAATCAATCTGACGCCTGCTGGGCAGTCTCTCTTTCGAGTGGCGTTTACGCTTCTCAACTTTGAGCAGCATTGATGGAGTGATATGCGAAATCAGTGATGATCAATGAGCTGCCCGTTCACTGCCCATTCACTGCCTATTGGACTTAAGAAGAGGTGATGCGGATGCCAATATTAATTGGGGCGAATTGGGTTGAAACGAAGCCACTCATGCGCTGACCTGCAACAGCGTCTCTAGTGGCCTCAAGCACTACCGCCACAACATAATAAACGTGACTGAGGCGGTCCAGATGCTACCAGCCGTGCGGTGATCTCTAGAATTCGAGAGTCCCTCTACCGCAAGCTGGACCCCTCTGCCACGAATGCATATGGGGATGTGTACGACATGCTCAACCCCGGTCCCATCGCCCTCGACACCGTGCGAACACACCCCTGTACTGGTGGACCCGCTGCCCTCACACGCGGCGCTGAACACACCACCGGCACCGGCGCCGCTGCCTCCGCCGCGAGGAGTCGCACGTGTCATGCCCTTTTCCGCCTACCGGGTTCCCAGGCTCGCCTTTCGTGCCTGTAATGTGGAGTCATACGGCCACTTCAACAAGCAGGGTGTGTAGTAACTCCGGCTTCTTGCCATTGCTGCCAGCAGCACCGGCAAGGAGAAGCATGGGCAAGTGCATGGAGATCAGCGTCGCGCTTTGCAAGGGCAGCCATGCTCCCTTCCGCTCACGTGTGCAGCTACACTCTACCGCCGGTGGGCAGACCTGGCTGCCTGGGTTGCCCGCGCCCACTGCCGTGGTGCAACAAGATGCTTCGTGTGATTACATTGAATACTTCGTCTGTATACTGTAGTCATGCTTGGCTGCCGCTAGGGTTAATTACTGTGGTTATGTTGCTGCTGGCTTTCGCGCGGTTCTAGCCGTTTGCGTTGACTCATGTTTCTCTGATGCTCTAGTTGCACTTGTGCTCCCTCCTGCGCCTTGACGATGCGATTACGAAGCGCGGCCTGCTACAATGACCACAAGCAGACACCACCCGGAAGATTGACAATAAATGATCTGCTGTTGTCTGCGGCCACCTGGCTCTGCTGCCCCTGAAACAAAGTGCTATCACTGGATTCAAAGTCTATGCTGCAGGCAAGGTGGGTGGCCAGCTTGCAGCCTGGCCCCACAAACAACGAATTGCAGCACTTCCATGCAGCCATGATGCATTCTCGCACACACAACATCTGCTTCAATGCAAGCGGATCAGGTGTCCATCACTGCCGTCAGGTGTGCCGTTAGGTGTCCATCACTGCCAAAACCGCACAATTTCGGCAGTGATGCACACTGTCACTGCCGAAACTGAGCAGCACAGCTGTGCACAGGGCACCTCGAATGTAGAGCATGCATACAGTGATCCCAGAACACCAAAGGTGAGCTGACAGGAATCACAGCATAGAGTGAGGGTTCTGGGCTGCGCCCCAAAACCACAGAGGAGCTACCAGTCAGTTAGAATCCTGCAGTCTGAGGTCTCGTCAGTTCTCACCCTGCTTGAGTGTGACGCGGTTCCTGATCCCCTCTTCTTTCATTGTCAGCATTCATTCTCCAGTTCGCACCACGTCCAGAGCGCCTACTCTGGGCCTCATCCTAGTGCCTGGGCAGGCCCTGCCCAGCCTCACACTAGGCCCTCGTTCTAGGGGGCCCTCATGCTAGGCCAAGCCTCATGCTAGGCCCTGCCCAGTCTCTAGGATGAGGAAGGGCCGTGGAAGTGTCCGCAGCACTGCCACACATGTTGCTCCTGCATACTCGATCTTATTACACCATGCATGCATGCATGCTGTCAATGCAGAATTGCACCTGGTGCTGCGCCGCGGGCAGAGGCACACCGCCGCCGGACGTTGAGGGCCCAGGTGCCACCGACTGCCGCTCCACCGCTCGGTATCCCGACAACCCATGATGCTTCCGATTTCTTGGGATTTACATCTTGTTTCGTTACACTCTCCACCTCCTATGGCAGCACATGGCTGCCATGCATGGGAGGGGGGGGAGGAGGGGGGGCACGCGGGTCTGTCCGGCCTCTGGCAAGGAAGCGCCTCCATGCAACGCACGTCACCCTGTCCACACCATCCTCTGGCAAGGCACGTCAGCCAGGAGGTGTGCGGCAGGCTGTGAGGCCCGCCTCTGCTGCAAAGCTGGAGGCAAGAGCCGCCCATGCATCAGCGAGGTCATCTGCAGCTAGCGCCTTGGCTTGCTGCAGCATCGCCCTGCGGCGTGCGTTAAGGCTCTGCATGCCCCGCGCACCAACCTGGCGCACCACAGCAGCCTGCAGCAAGCAGAGGTCCTGGCATTGCGTGCTGTCACTGGTGCTGCTGGGAGAATCAAATACTGACCGTGGAGGCGCTGGGAGAGATGCCGATAAACAGTCACGAACCCAAAACCCAACCAAGACCAGACACATGTTGTCATGCCACTATAGCCACCACACCACACCACACCACACATAAAAACAGCCCCACTCCTGTAAGGAGGAGGAGGTAGCTCCAGGCAGGCAAGGGGGCAGTCAAGGGGGGTCAACAGCAAGCTTGTGTGGCCGAGCGCCACATGCGCTTCCACAGCAGCTGTGAGCACCGCACTTGAGACAGCAGCTTACGCGTGGCAACGTCCAGCTCGTGAAGCAAGCTGCGATGGCATGCCACATCATCTAATGGGCGCATGGGCTGTGAGGCAGGGCCCTGCTGCTCGCCCCACAGCACCCTGACTCTATCGATGAGGCACCTCCTGTAATCAACAGTCCCACTGCTTTTTGTGCTTCAATGTAAGCCTTCAGCTGTTGTTCATGCATTGCTCAGTACTCTCTCCACATGGGTTGTCGCAGAGTTCAATGCGTTGCCTTTGTGCACTGTTCAGAGAATCATCCAAAGCAGATAGCTTCCGAGGGTTCATCGCGAAGCCACCACACCCTTGTGCGGCGGCCTGCCAGCAGCTCTGCAGTGGCAGCCCTCACAACACAGAACCAGTGAGGTGCTGGCGCTTGATCTCCTCACTGGGGCCGTTGTTGCCAGGACGTCATGATATTTATCCTGGTCACATTTTTTAAATTTATAGCTCCCCACATCATGTCTTGATGAGCATTTCACAATCAGAACACCCACCAGAACATATGCAGGCTGTGCAGCCACCTGCGTACTGGAAAATACTTAGACATATGTAACACACCCACACCAGATGCATGCTGCACAAGGTGCAGTCCCTAAGCAGCGGTTTTTAGGTGACTTTGGAGCAGCAGACTGGCGCGCACATATCTGAGGCTTTGCTAACATCACCATCCCAGGTCACTGAATGCTTCTCCCACGAGCATTTGGACGCATCTGGTGGCTGCAGCTTTGCGTGCATGTTGGCAATGATGTCAGCATGCACCTGGTGAGCAGCAGCACGCTTCAAGTTGTGCCTCTGTGCCTGCTCTAAGCTGACTGGTAAGTAGAGCTGTATGAACGATGCCCGCCCTGCAGTGTGACTACCATCCATGAGACAGATGCTGGCTATTTGAAACACACACTGCCATGATGATGTGATGATGTTGGCTAGTTGCCTCTGTTTATTTCACAGACAGGAGGAACGCCAGCACCTGATCTTGACAGAAGCAGAACCTTCTTGCGCATGCTGCGGTAGAACATGTTGTCGTCTACGAGTATCACAGTGGCCTTTCTCTGGTCCCGTGCAGCCAGTTCCAGGTCCCGAACTCTCTCCAGGCACAGTGTTCGAGCATCCTACGAATTGTTTGCTGTGCTCGGAGCTGAATAGAAGAGGACTTGGCATGGAACAAGTGTAACTGAGACATTTTGGCATAGAAGTTGACTCTGGACAGCCTGTGAGAGCCAACGTGACTGATTGAGGGAATTGATGGCTTCCTGATTATGCTATAACTTTGTTGGTTCAAGACCAGCTTGGTGCACCCCATTGTGCATGCACCTTGTGGAGAAGAGAGATGGCACCGCACCCTCCACAGCTTCGCAGAGAACTCTGTACCTGCACGCATAATGTAGGCTTGTTCGTGCGGGAGATGTGCTTGGTGCCTCAAACACACACATTCCTGTTCCTTCATTTCAAGAAGACAAGGAGTCAGGATGAACAGTACCTTGATGAACCTCTCGCTGCGCGGCGTCAAACTCAACGTGATGAACTGCAATCACAGGGGGTGTGCTTCAGCGCATTGTACACATGGATGCTGTGCAAGGGGGCTTCGGGACTCACCTTCGAACCCAATTCCCTTCAACTCTCCCCCAAGTGCACCAGCTAGGCATGTTTTTCCCGCCCCAGGAAGTCCAATGAACAGTATTATAACTGCGTGACGTGGTAGATCATCCAGCATCGTCATGACGGCTGACCAACGATAGTCTCAGTGACTCTCTGGAGCAGAAAACAGTGCCCATCCGTCTGCAAACCGAATGCCCTTGAAAGTATCGTACAATAGAACAGAATTTCGGTTATCGCACGGGATACATGGCTGCCTTCCTTGCAGCTGTCTGCGATGACCACACACGAGGAGTTGATTTGGTTGAATTTTCACAATAATACAACAGAACTACACAACGGCGACATGCCAGCGGGATACGTCGATCTATCAGTACAGGCACAAGAGATAGTGTAATGATGTGTCAGTTTCCGATATGCAAGGCACTGACGCACCACATCATACGCCAGTACACACCGCAAATGTGACAGAGACTGGACGTACAAGTGTATTGTTGCTCTTTACAGTCATGCTTGTAGATATACAAGGCGCTGTAGCACCAAGTAGCACACTACATCGTGTCATCCGGCATGCCAATACTACAATCTCTCATCTTCTCTCTCACCCCTGTCAAGTGTCCCCTTGCTCCCCCATCTTCCCGCCATGAAAGCACAGGGCCTCTCCCTGAAGTCTCCCCAGAAGAATGATGTAGACACACCAACCTTTGAAAAATAGCGCTGGACATGGCTGCAAAGGCAGAGCAAGAGAACACATCAAGACATGACGCCTCTTCCACGAAACTCTAGACGAGATACCCGATCGATGCATCTCGACGTGGTGCACACTCGCGCCACAACACTTTCGTGATGCGGATATTTCACCTTGTGCGAGTGCCTTGGAACAGCAACCCAGACGCTGCTGCATGCATCTCACCCTTTCCTTGTGCATGCCCAGCACCACCCAAACTTGCTGTACACTCAGTTCATTCCTGTTTGTCTCACTTCTGCACCCAGGCATCTGCCTTCACAGCATGCAAGTGCGCTCTTCTCCTGTGCTCGGAAAACGCAGTTCTGTAGACAGGGAGGACTTGTACGCAGCTGCTACTGAGCTGCGAGTGTCCTCCGTCTTTCATCCAAATGACACGGCCGCACGTCAGCAGCCCACATTTGAGAGCATCCTGTGGCCACAGCTTCAACATGCAATAAACAAACAAACGTGGAGTGGCAACTCCGCACCATGACACACCTCAATTGGTGCCCAGGATTGACTTGACAGTGGAACCCTTCTGCAGGGTAGCACAGCAAAGCAACCCCACCAACTTCTCACTTTCTTGTACAAGCACATCCGACACGCAAACACATCTGCTGTCGATATCGGTGTGCAGCACAGCAGCGCATTCTGCGACCAGACACACGACTGGCTCACTGCAGGACCACTGTATGCTAGGCGTGCATTTGTGTGAGCACCGATTGCCATGCGGACATCACAGCACGAGCGGTGGGACGAGCAGAGGGCTCGCTGGACAAGCAGGAGTAGACAGTTGGGGCCAGGGGCCCGAGCAGCTGATGGTTATCGCAGCTAGCTGCTGCACCTGAAACCACAGCACAGGCGGCATCCAATCCCAGCGGGTCTTCTTCCTGGCTGGCCTGGGCGCGGCGGTTGACTTCGTCGCGCACCGCGGCTGGAGCAACATTTGGGGTGCCAGTTAGCACCTCATGTGCGGTGACCCCGAGAGCCCAGATGTCTGCGGCTGCTTCTGCAATCATGTCAGTTCGGACCCTCTCCTCTGCTAGAGTAGCCTCAGGTGGCGTGTATGGACGGTTGACATGCAGCGGAGCACTGCGACCTGTATTCAAAGTATGCCTTGGAACGAAACTGTGCATTGAAACAACCGCATACTGCAGCTAAGCCAATACTGTGCTGTATGCCGTGGCCCCGAACTTGAAACACCCAGATAAACTGCTGTAGATAGGGCTCATGTAAGAGGAAGCTATGCACGAAGTACATTTAAGGAGTGACATTCTGTGCTGAGTTGCCAGGCGGTAGAGACGTACCGATCTGCACTGCATGGCCGAAGTCAGCCAAGATCCATCGTGCATGCATTGGGAGCCACAGCACATTGTTAGGGTGCAAGCCACGGTGCACCAGGCCTGCTTCATGCAGAGAGCACAACTCAGTAGCAAGCACACAGAGAGCCTTGACACGGGCCGCATATGTGCGAGGCTCTGTGTCACACCACTCCTTCAGGCTGACACCGCAACTCATGATCACAAACGGCGGGAGCACGAAACCGTTGGCAGCTCGTATGTGGGAGTCGTCGTTGGCCTCTCGCTGCCGTACCGGGGGCAGCAGGCTGGAGAATTTAGGGTTTTCTCGCAGATTTTCTTCTCGGTCGAAGAGCTCGCGGTCGAGGTAGAACTTTGCGACAAACTCTGCACCGTCCTCGATGCGGTGTACTGTCTGCGCCATGCTCTGACTACAATAGCCTAGCTTGCGCTGTGCTGGTGGACACACTTGATACATGTCGAGGAGAGGGTCTTCAGCTTGGCACATCTGCGTCAGTGTATCCTGCACCTCACACAACATTCACGCTCCAGCTTTTGGGCGACACCCTTCTCTTGTGCTTCTTACATCGGTATTAGTATACACAAATCTTTCCTCCTCACATTTCCGGAAAACGCTGTCCTAGAACTGACTGTGGCAGTATTACGTGCAGTGACAGAACACATGCAAAAGGACCACACCTCCAGCTGATGTGCAACAGCGTTGTGAGCAGCATAAGTGCCTCTGCGGCTAGCGCGCATTATCGAAACATCACTGAACAGGTGTCGCTTCGTCCATGGCTTTGTCCAAGTTGAGGGTCTTATCTCAACAGGGAAGGATTCCGCAGTTTTGAAACCCTCAGAAATGGCTGCTTCACTCCTCTTCATGCTTTCCTCACTACTACCTGAGTGTTCCACAACAGTTTCCGCAACGCTCACTCCTGATGTCGGGCTGCCACACGACTGGAAGGCGATGTTCGGGACAGCAATCGTCGCACCTGGGCCAGTCATAGCTCTCAGGCTAGCGTTGTCATTCTGTGAAAAGGGGAAATTGCTACGCGATGTTTGTGAACGATACTGAGGTGATCCATTGAACGGGGTAAGTGTTGAACCTGACAGCATGGAGCGTAGGGTCTGAGGAAGTGGGGGAACGCTGATGTTAGCTTCACCAGTCGGTTGGGATTCACCCTTTGAGGAGAAGCTGCCGTTTTTCTGAACCATAGATGCTGGAAAGGCCATTGGGCTCACGCTACCGCCATCCTCCGCGAATATGGGGTGGTGATTGTTGAAGGAGTTTCTTGCTACCATGGGGCTGCCCGCTGCCACCATACTGTTGTTGGTACTGTAAGACATGTGCTTGAGAAGCTGCACCATCACAGCATATTCTGGAATGACCCGTTTGTCAGAACCTGAAGGTCTTCAGGCAGCAACGACAGAAGTACGGTTGCTGTACATAACAAACGATGCGGCACCGCAGGAATGCAACAGACAGTGTCAAACAACTGGATAGCGAACCTTGGGCATGCGTGCACTGGACTGTGGCATTAAGGGCCCACGGAACGTTTTCTTCTTAGATGGTGGCTTCCATCTCCTGCGGATCGAGCGGCTCCACCTCCATATCATCACCATGGCCACCACTGCCACTACAACAGCAGCAATGACTGCACACGACAGCCACACAGACCGTGTTCTGAGGCCACGTGTGTTGCGAGTGTGCACTGGCGGCGCAAAACTGGGAACATCTGCTTCAGGACCAGTGAGAGGTGTTCTGTCTCCGTCTGTAGACATCAGCACTTGTACACCTGTCACATCCACAGCCTCCTGCATGACACAAATGTACTGCTAAATATAACGAGATTAGGAATACACTGTCACATGTGTGTGCTACCACGAGAGCTGTACTGCGCTCGTTTTGAGAGGGGTAGCTCTGTGCCATATACTGATGCATATGTACAGGCATACAATTGGCATGCTCACTGATTGATCTCTGGTTACTGACATCTTCAGAGTTGTGATTGCGACACCTGAGCAACTTGCTGACTGCACAGTGTGTTCATGCAGTGAGAACAAGCAGTGAAGAGGCTGTGCTGTGGCAGCTAATGGCGAGTGGTGCAGGGAAGTATGAAGGGCGAGGAGCAAAGCATCGCACCGTCTGGGTCGACTGAAACCAAGGCGTGTCCTCACTCAGGAACCCACCATCCACAAACGCCTGCTCTGACAATGGTGTAGCGGCCACTGCTGCCCCATTGCCCTCATCGAAGTAGAGGTGCGCCTGGTTGCTATATATTGTTGCAGACGACGTACCTGTGCTGCGGATCTGCGGCACCTGACCCTGACCTGCAGGAAAAGAGTCCCCAGAACTCGCACCAGGAGCCTGGATATCATTTCTGGAAAACTGAACATCTTTCAGCCACATCCTTGAAGATGGCGCGGCTGCTATGGAATCGAACAGTCTTCGGCGCTGTGATGTTGCAGACGCAGACAACTGGGAACCACGGAGTTCTCGAGGGGGTCGAGGATTCCGGGGGGTCCGCGATCGGTCATCATCGACGCCAGTATTTGTTGTTTCAGGGCCACTGGAGACACCTTCTGGGCCAGTTGGGCCACCCTGAACTGGTGTTTCACCCTTCTGGCCACCTTTCTCGTCATTTGGGGCACCCTGACTTACATCAGATGTTCCGTCAGCATCTGTGGGTCCAGGGGAGGGCATGTCTGACACCTTGGAGTCAGGGGCTTCGGCCGCTGATGGTGAATTGCCTGAGACATGGTCAGAGGTTGGAGCTGGAGTACTGACGGCAGTGCCATTCGTGGCCTGTACGGATGGAGGACCGATGGCAATTACAGATGTACCGGTGCAGTCTGAGAAAGAAGCATCTGTTACTGCGCAGGAGCTGTTGACATCCAACCTCACAGCTGCAGCTCCATCCCACTCAAAGAGTGCGAATGCGATATCTGCAGCAACACAAGCACAAGAATGTGGTAAACAAGGCTTCCTGTGCTGCTGTCACTCGTTCGGGTCATTGGAGTTTCAACAAGGCATCCATTAGCAAATTGATCATGAACAACATTAGAAAAAACCGACCTCACGTTCGAAGTTAGGGTTGAAGATACATAAGCAGCATAACCCGTACAACGAGGGCTCCGACACCGCAATGCAGATAAGGAGGCGACATACCAAGGGGACACTGTCCCACAAAAAATTATTATCAACATATTTCGAAGGGATCTTCTGGAACTCAAGCATCTATAGCAGAGACAATACAGCGCGGTGGCTCACTTGAGGAATACTAAGTTGACGTGGACAACAGAAAGAAGGTGCACACTTCTCATATGCGCTGATGCTCCTTCTACTAGATGCACGCCACGAGAAAAGGCTGCAGGCTGCTGCTCTCCAGTGGCAGCATTCTGGGCACCACCTATGAGCGCGATGTTTGTCATCCACACCTGAGACCCTTCGGACACCGTTATCATCGTTTGTGGAGCCACTGGCAACTCTTCCCTCGCTGCAGGGGAAGTTGCAGTGATGTACAGGTTGTCTAGCCACAGCCTGTTGGGTTCTAATGTGGGGTCATTCAGCGTTAAAACCTCGATAAAGCTGGATGTACTGCGGAGGACACACTGCCTAGATGAGGTACGTGGATACTTCAGCTCGCCTTCTGACGGGACGTCATTCGAGCAGTTTCCCTGCAGTTCAGCATGGCGATTGCTGAGCTCCGCATCAATGCCTTGGCAGCTGGCACACAAGCACTAGCTGGACAAAAGCAAATGAAGCCGGAGACCTTCTCCCTGGTAACGTGAGAGGTAGATACAATTCAGTGGGACATGTTACTGGAATACCAAGCAGTGCTTACGCATACCCTTTTACAAAGCAGCAGCAGTCCTGAGGATATTCTGTCGAGGCGTTCTGACCGTCAATAGACGCAGGTAGAGAGCCTAGACACGCACCCGGATGGATTTCGTTCTTTCTGTCAACAAAATGGTGCCAGGAGTGCTCGGGGCCGTGCCGGAGGCCACAGGAGAGAGCCGTGTGAGGTCCAAATGATTGATCACAACAACATGTGCCACTCCTCCCTGCAGAGCTGCTACGAGCGCTTCGGGTGTGTCAACCTCCTCATGAGTTAGACCTCCATTCACACGTTCATCTATCTTGCCTGCCAGTGGAGGGGCATCTTGCTTGAGTGCACGGGCTGTGCTTTCAACTTGGGCCAACTCCATGACGACGAAACGCTGTGAAGCTGAAGGTGGTACCCTACGTAGCCAACACAACGGCTCTACCTGTATATATATATCACTGTTGTTGCTGCAAGCGCTACGCCCCTGTGCTTGTTTCTCAGTGCTGGTTACCGGGACGTGCTTTTCTCACACACCTCTAACCTCCAACCACAGGAAACGATCTCGCACAACAACAGCTACAAGAAGATGACAGCGCACGAATTCTAGGCGATCGAACCGTGAAGTCGAGGGGACGAGGCTGCTGAGGGATACTCTGTTACTTCAAACGGTGGATTGTTGCCGAGTGTAGGCCGATCGATGTGCAAAACCATCGACTCAGCGCAACGCACCCTCGCGCTGAACAAAGTGAGGGTTGGCTTGCGGGAGCTACACGAGTCCGTGGACAGCAATCCACAGGAGTTGGATGAACGACCCAGAACCTAGGCGACAGCCATTCAGGAGACAGCAGATCGGCAATGCAACGGTAGGAATTGTGTATAGATTAATGTGCTTGCTGTGCTCTTTTTGCATAGAATTCGGAGATGACATGCAGGCACCGCAGTGGTCGAGCGTTTGGCATATAGGCCCACATGGAGCCCCATGCACATTTTGTTCGTACTCTCTTCAGAAACTTGCCCCAGAGCATGCGCACAACACGTCCCCTCTTTTCTTAACTATTGCTATTCGATGAGAACGTCGGCAAGCCGATATGGTAAGGGGCAGTTTGAGTGACGCGAACATATACTCTCTGAGTGACGCGAATACATACGTAATCAGTTGCCAGCGGTGATCATTGAGCTTCAGCCCTGGTCGCAGAAAGCTATGTTCCCGAGAGGAACGCTGCCTTTGTCTGCATCGAACATCTCCGACAAAGTGTGTGTAGTCAATCAACTCAATGTGTCAATCATTAAGCAGCCAAGGCGATCTTTGCTACCGCATTAGAGCATGAATACCTGATTGCATTAATTACCGTTCGATGTTGAATGCCCGAAAGGCGTTGTTGGGCTCAGGTGACGGTGGACACCTGCTCACATACAATGCGATGGGTAGGGAGGGAACTGGCAAGCTGAGCAGCGTATCGCTTGTTTGCTGGTGGCCATGCCTTCACCATATGCACAAGTAGCATTTCGAACCATTGCATTGCAGTGATCAATGCGCGTGGATGAGCACATCTGCCCCGTGGATAGTGTTCACAGTTCCAAAAGGGCACAATTCAGCTCATGAAAAACTCAGATCCAAGAATCTCCCTGCCCCGGTATGCCAGCTCACAGACGCCTGCAAGGAGGGTGGCCAGGCAGAACAAGTCCCAAGTGACTTGTGAAAAGCAGACAACTCCACACGGGCATTCTCGGTGATAAGCAGACAACTCCACACGGGCATTCTCGGTGATAAAGTGCTCTGCTGCACAACGCACATCATCTGGGTGTCTGAATCGTTCTAAACCGCAACCTGAGGCGCAGAGGATGACTGTACCACTATCAGAATTCATAGGATGCTTTGTTG
Organism: Ulvella scutata; assembly: GCA_032359135.1. NCBI lineage: Eukaryota > Viridiplantae > Chlorophyta > Ulvophyceae > Ulvales > Ulvellaceae > Ulvella > Ulvella scutata. The sequence goes on along the minus strand of JAUMHD010025332.1, from coordinate 24,855 downwards.
CACCACTGAATGATCTTCTGAGGGGTTCTGAGGGGTTTTTATGGACAACAAGATATACCTTTGCATGGGTGATGCAGTAAACGGATGCTGCTTGATTCATCTGCAGATGTCCGCACTGCCTTCTACTCCATGCGTAACGCCTGTCTACTGCTTGTGTTACTACACGTGTTGGTGATGATGCGGTGCCTGTTGGTGCCTTCGGGGTTGCTTCGGGCACTGTGTGTCATTCTCTTCTGCCTTTGGCTGTGCCACCCTGTTCCCGTGTAGCTCGTTGCTTTCATCCTCCACTGAACTCCTTCGGGGGTGCTGAGGCCGAACCCCTTGGCTATGGCGCGGTTTCAGATTAGTAAAACAAATCAGGCTTGCTTTGACACAACCCGCTTCAGAACACAATCCCATCCTGCAATCGATCACCTGGAATGGTACACAGTACTGCACCATGGCCTATCACACAGGTGTCCATGAACAGTAGCCCAGACTTTCTCCCCGTCCCACGCTTCATGAGCCAACCAGGGATTCATCTGTTGCCAGCCAACCTGTGCGACCAAATCGAGATCCCCAGGTGTCACATCACCCACAGAATACCATAGAGATGCATGCTACGGACGCAGTGCAGATGGTGCAGCTGCATGCAGGCTGCACCGGCAGCCTCCCACCTGAACCTTTCAGCTGGGAAGTGCACCCGTCACTAATCAACTTTCAGCCAGTAAACGTGATAACTTTGTACCTTGGGGTCACACTGCAGAGAGAGATGGGGTTCAGCTGATGGGATTGGGTGGCCACATCTGTATGTGTACTTGTGCCTTGCTCCGTGCGAGCCCAATTGCAACGCACTGGTCTTGTGTGGCTCATTACCATCCTTTCCTACGAAACACTTTGAAATCTCTTCTGGGCATTTTGCCCCAGTTTGCCTACTTGTGTTCATAGCTGCAGTCTTGGCTGGTCACTGCAGTGCACTGCTGGTGCACATGCATGTGGCAGCACTGCCTGCAAAGTGCTGATACATCGTGACAACCTGGACATATTCGATCGGCCTGCACGAGCGAAGGGCAAGTTCTTGGAAGATGGTTTGATGCGATAAGTGCCCGTTCGCATTCTGCGTACGCTTTCCAGATTCGTTCCGGCTACTGGCTGGTTGACGCGCGATCACGCTTGCCTCTGTAAATCGTTTCTAGATTCGAAGATGCAGAACATGCCACCGGTGATTAGCGGCGCTTGAGTGGCCAGTGCAGTAGGGCTTGGCCCTGGTCGAGAGCCATCATCACACACTGCCAAATCAGAAGTGAGCGCCATGGAGCGCTTCAAGACAAAGTTTGTTCCTTCCAACTGGAGAAGCTCTTCCGCAGACTCCACAGATCCGAGTCGACAAGTGCCCGCAGCAGAGGCTCCGTTAGGGACACTGCCACAAAATGCGAACATGGGCAGCCTGGGAGCAAGCAACGCTGCACTTGGAGCCTCAGACGGAGACTATTTGCATATAACACTTACGAGTCTTGGCAACTCTGCCTTGCTGGAAGCGCTCACTACGGTGCGTAACTTGTTGGTCCTCTCATATGTTCCTAACTGCTTGGGGCGCTGCTCACTGCAACACAGGGTCCTTGCCTGGGCACGAAATGTGAAACGATGAGCAATCAGCACATAAGCAGTCAATACAATATCGTTTGGAGATGTTTGCATGGTCAGCATCTAGCGCGTGGTTTCCAGGATTGCTGCTATAGGATGGTTTCAAGTGCAGGGCGCTCAAAGGCTAGCAGAGCTGCGACATGTGACTCTCACGACACCCTCCAAACGCGAGACCACCATAGATAGGCTTCCACTCAAGGTGAGCCTGTCACAGGATGAGGACTGGCAGTCCTTGTACGAGGCAGCTGACAACCCGACCAAGTGGTACAGACAGCCTCTTGTCATAGTCGTACTGGTACGCCCCTATCCGCACCATAGACAACGTCAACAAGATAATATTCCTACATGCACCCATCATGAAAGCGGCACTGTTTAGTGTTACAGCCACATGCAGTGAGTTGAGGCGAAGTCCTGTGCTCAGCTCTTACATGTGCAGTCAGCCAACATGCCATACTATTGTCCCAAGATCATATTCATAGCCTTTTTCAAGGCTCGCAATGGCACTTCGCCGTGCCTTGCCTTGCCTTTTCCTCGCAAGATTTTCTTCGAAGCTTTTTGCTCAGTGACAAGACAATGTTGTGGGCTGGGCCCTTTACAGGGTTGGACGCATTTTGAAGCACTTCGTGTCCTAACAATGAGCTTGTACACATGTTTAGAACATTAAAAATCTTCCTTCAGGTCCCGTGGTACTACAGTGCGCTGTGCTGGACCTTATTTCTGGACAAAGTAGTTTCCAACTTGACCAAATGACACGTTATCAGAGTCTGAGGTGAGGCCTCAGCATAAACGAAGGAAACGTTTCAGTGAGCTCAACAACTTTTTTCAAGGTGACAACAGATGCACAGGAGCAGACAGGGAGCCGGCCGGCCGGCCAGTCACCTCACCCCTGACCCTGTAAGAGGACTGCTGTTCTTGCAAGCAACCCGCAACAGGCCATGTGAAAATCAAACAACGTACACACATACATAGAGGATGCGGTGTGTGCGTGAGCTTGAAAAAACAGTGCAGTATTTGAGTGCAGATTTGCGCAGAGTCGATAGAAGATTACAAAACAAGGTTCCGGAAACGGCTGCTGGAGCTGCGCGACAAGCTTGCAGCGCTGCCTGTGGGCGTCACCACGCGGCTCGCGATCGCATGCGTGCGCAGCGCCACCACGCAGTCCCCTGATGCTTTCAAGAAGGTGCACTCGAAAGTCCAGGACGACCTTCACCGCACAGACCGTGTGCTGCGGCTTGATGCAGGCGTCGAGAACATGCAGAGCACGCGCAGCACGCGAGACTGGGATGCCCTGAAACAGTTGATTCTCCTTCGTTTTTCAGAGGCTTTTGAGCAGCGCATGGAGGCTTATGGAGAAGAGGTGTGTGTACACATGCTGCACATGCACATGCACATGTCCCCAGGGTTTCAATCGCCCAAGCAATTGTACCACCACCACCTGTGAGTGTGCATCCGGCCGCTGTTTTCGCTGCTATCATGTTGAACTTCTGCTCGTCATGCATCGCATGCGCACATTGCCCCCCACCGTTGTGCTTTTTAGATAAATTCAAGCCGAAAATGCACGCATTGGGCCACAAGCAGACAATACAACAAGCCATCACGTCACCTGAGTGAAACCACAACAGCACCATCATGAAGCTACCCCCGCCGCTGCACGTGCTCCTGAGCACCTCCATCCCGCATCATTCAAATGGTCACATGAGGCGCAAGCGGTTGTACGTTACGTGTGTTATGTGACGCACAAGCATGCCGAATAGTTGCGTGACGCACAAGCTCGCACACCACCTCGCACAGGCCGCGGTGCGCACTTCGCAATCGTAGTAGCGTACCAGCGGAGAGTGAGTGCATGTGCATGCAGCTGCGCAGCCTCAGGGCGGGCCTGGACGGCAGCGTCGCACACCTCGCGCACAACCTGCTCGTGAAGGACGCGCTGGTGACGATGCTGTCGCGCGCGCGTCTCTTTGCGGACGCCGCGATGGAGATGATGTACATGGAGATCTCATACGAAGCGCACCTCGCACGCCACCCCCCCATGCATGTGTTTGCAGTGACGCTGGACTCGGACCTCAACCCCAGCCTGCATGACATGCGGCAGGAGTTTCTGCGGCGCATGGTGGTCCAGGACGGCCGCATGAACGTGTTTGTCATGCGCGAGTACCTCTACGGCATGCGTGTACGCGCCCCCCTTCCTGCATGGACTCCACCTGTAGCCACCTGCTGTAATGTTGGTATTTGAGGTTCAGCCAGCAGGTGAGTGGGCGCTGTCGCATTCCACACACCTGCAGCTCTGTACATGTAAGGTACATGTCCATATCCACCCCCCCCCCCCCCCCCACTAGCCATGCGGCTGAGGGTGGCCGTGAGGGAACTGCGCCATGCTGGTGGGCTGCGGTGTGGGGCGATGTCTGCGGCCTGTGGCGCTGTGTCAATCAGGCACCTGTTACGTTCGTACTTAATTTACGTTCGTACTTAATTCTTGAATGAGAAACGCATTGTCAGCCACGTGAGGCAAAGCATGTACCATACCGAATGCATTCCATGATACGGTATTGCAATGATGAGCAGAGAGCAGGAGCAGCAGTGGCGGCAGCAACGCACCTGCCACCTGCCCCCCGATGTTCTTGTAACTTGAACCTCCTGTATCCTCTACAATTTATGTACGTCTCCAGACATGTCTTGCTTAGCCAGGAAGCAGCCAGCGAGCATGTGCATATGCACCTGTCAATTACCTAGACAACTGCTGGCTCTCCTTGCTGACCGGGCGCGTGGCTGCAGCTGCGGCTGATGAGGGAGACAGCGAGGGAGGCCGGCCTCTCCACCGACTCCCTCAACTGCTCACAGCAGGCCCTCACCTTCCTGTCTTCAGCACGTGCCAACCTGCACCAGCTGCAGATCGACGGCGGCGTGCCGTACCTCTTCCCTGAGTGCTGGAGCTGCCTTGCGTCGCTGGGCGTCGCCAGCGTGCTAGTCCAAACGCTCAACGCGGCCGCGGAGGCTACAGGGGGCTCCATGGGGGGCGTAACGGGGGCTCCTGCGCTGCGTCCTAGAACGTCGGTACTGGGGGGGGACAGCAGCGCGCACGCACCGCGGCTGTCTGTAACCGAGCGCATGTACGGCACCCCTGACTCTGTCCATGCGTTGCTGCCGCCTGCTGTGACGGTGCCGGTGAGCCAGCTGCTGGAGACGCTGAAGATGGCGCAGCGGAGGGACGCTGGGGTGGCTACAGGGGGCGTCGGAGCGGCATCAGACGAGCCGGAGCGGCTGGCGCCCCCCTCGCCGTCCCGTCCTGAGCCCAGCGCCTCACAGATGCTTCTGAAGATGCACTTGGTTGTGGCGCAAGTTCTCTCGAATGCTTACTTGGTGTGCCTCCAACGGTTGCCCCGCGACTGTGGCACTTTGCCGCTGCATGCATCTCATGTATGCTGTCATGCATGCATCTCATGTATGCTGTCATGTATGCATCTCATGTATGCTCTCATGTATGCTGTCATGTATGCTCTCATGTATGCTGTCATGTATGCTGTCATAGTTTGCCCTGCCAAGTGCATGGTGTGAATGTACGTAGCAAGGTGTTGTGCTTGCTTTCTGGGTGTATGTGATCATGGCGCTGAAGTTCTTTCTGATGCGAGTGGGCCACCGCCGCATGAGGCACTCCAAGAGGCTGTTCAGTTACAGCAGATGTGGCTACAGGCGGCGGTGGAGTTGGGCGAGAGCTTGGGGATGTCGTGTCCGTTGCACCCCACAGCCACAGATGTGGCACACATGACGTCATGGTTTGCATGCAAGGGCAGCGGCGCCGCGGTGCATCCGGAGCGGTGGGCGGCGGCGAAGCAAGCCGCAGAGCACCCCGACAGCATCTCCCTCGCCGTGCAGCTCTTCACCACCGCCCTGCACGGCACCCTCAGGTGCACCTCTGCACCCTCTGCCTGCGTGTGTGTGTTTTAGAGGGGGGGGGAGGCAGGCCTGTGCAAGAGTTTGGGAAAGTGCTCGGAGCACTCGGGCCCACTCTTGATTTTCCGGGTCTAGTCACCTAATAAAGAACAGTTTATTTGACCTAGAGGTACCCGATGAGCAAATTTTGCTCTTAGTTTCGGGCCGAGTGTAGTTCCCTGGGGGGAGGGCTGCGGTGGCGTTGTTCTAGAAGGCAGAAACAACCGCCGACCAGCTCCCCTAGATGCCTGACTTCTAAAGTATGTTGATTACGTAATCCAAAGATCAGGTAGACATGTACATGTTTCCCAACCAAACGAAACCCCCAGATGTGGGTGTGGGTGGGCGTGCGCAGGTGGGCGTGCAGGGCAGGGGTGTAGGCAAGGGATGAGGCAAGACTGATCATATCAGCAAAACACTCAGTATTACTAATGTTGGGGGGTGTTCAATGTAACAGTTCATGAGTTGAGCACGACAGACGCTAAACAATATGGCTGACAGTGGCTGACAAGTTGTCTGACAAGTAACGATGCCCCTGCTGTTCCGTCAGAGAGTGTCCCATTTTTCTTCTGGTGCAGAGAGTCAGAGATCATCGACCAGCTCCCCTAGATACCTGACTTCGTTGTAAGTACAGTAGAGTCACGTTTTTTTGGTGCACCAAATTTTTTTTGGTGCACATGGGGGTAAGAGTCATCATGACTGCACTGTAAGTGGATTACGTGATCCAGAAAGCAGGTTGACATGTACCTGTGTCCAGTGAGTGCGCCCCATGTTTTGTTCTGGTGCAGGGAGTCGGAGATCATTGTGCCGTTTGAGCTGGTGCATCTGCCGGGCAGCGGCAGCGTGCCGTCCTGGCTCACCAGCAGCGCACTCGCACCTTTTGTGGCGGATGCAGTGCAGCTGGAGCATCTGCTGAGGGTGGTGGCGTGCGCGGCCTCCCACCGCTTCCTGATGGCCAAAGCCCACCGCCACGGCACCAGCCTGGCTGCGCTGGCCGCTTGCTACTTCTTCCGCATGGTGCGCTGCTTCTTGGCCCCCTGTGGACACGCGTACACGATGCGCGCAGCAATCGCTACAGCACGCGGTGACATACGGTCTTGCTTACGCTACAGCACGCGGTGACAGCATCGCGATGAGGTGGCATTTGTTCATGTCTTCTCGTGCATGGAAGGGAAACGACAATGGCAACTCAGTTTGCTACTGATGTTATGGTTGAGCGAGCGCGTTTTTTCGTGTTGGTTGCTTGTCGGTAACTTTCTGGTTTGCAACACGGGGTGGAGAGGGATGGAAGTGGCGTCGCTCGTGGTGGCTCTGGTGTCGCATATGTGCGGGGTCGGCGGGGAGTCGCACGGATGCTGCATGTGTCCCCTGTGTGTGTTGTTGGTGTTGCCTGGCATGTACAGGATATCTGGATCGCAGACCACTGCTGTACCTGCGACCTTTAGATGATCTCTGTGTGTGGGGTGTCTGCATCTACATATACAAATGATTATTCCCACCGTTTGCCGTTTCTGCCGATCCCCGTCACTCCAGGCCCGCTAATGACAAACTTAGGGACATATCATTATAGTGAAGTGATTCGGCTTGGCGATGTGTGTTTCGGGGCGCCGTGTCGGTAGCAATGTGGGTTAGACGGTCGTGGATGCACGAAGCTGCCACTACAGAACTACTTCAGAATCACGCTGCTTCTGTTCCTGAACAAAAAGGCTACGTACATATTAAACTGTAAACCGTCGTTCACGGGTGCCTAGACCCGCTCTACTTCGTACAGTACGTACATCTGGATCGTCAACACACGCGAAAGGATGTTAGCACAGTGCACCATTCCACGCGAGCGTCAAGGAAACTTATATTAACCTACAGATGGGCAAGATCTATGTTTCGAACTGTGATTCGCGAGCGCTTGGTGTTGTCGTGTCAATTGCAATGTGCACTTCCGGGACAGCCACATCGCAGTTTCACACGTATAGTATGGCACAAACGAACATCAACAGTGCATTCAATGCGTCGAAGTGTACACAGTTTGGAAAGGGTGGCATGTCTGTGATGCTGGCATTGCATGTGATGTCAGCGTTTACTATACCGCGTATAGTCTTGGCAAGTAAACAACATGCACCGCCTAACGTGCAAAGAAAAGCGGAAGCTTTTCTTTGCACACTAAGAGGCTGAGTCGCGCGAAGCCACATATATATATATATATATATATATATATATATATATATACTTCAGGGGTGCAGGTACCGAATATAGTTCAAGGCTGTGGGTACAGTATTTGCAGCGGGCCAATACTTGGCACTGGAAGCGATGGAAAGTAGAGCAGGGCACTTGGTGACGATTATGGCCATGGGCAGCCTGCGGGGAGGTCACTGCAAGGTGCAATAGTGGTGGTGGTGGGGGTGGCTGGTGGTGGCTGGAACAGCGGCGGCCTACCGCACCGTGGTTGGGAGCAGCGGCGTCGTGACTGACAACCTGTCCGCCAAACCACTGTCCGCCAAACCACTGTCCGCCAAACAACTGTCCGCCAAACATATTAGCATCTGTCGTGCTCACCCTGGAGACACATTAATCATTACATGCAACAACCCCCCAAAATGAATACGTTGAAGTGTATCGCTGACGTATTTTGTCGCTCCCGATTCCTGAACTATTTCCCTGCTTGGAGCAGCGGCTACGGAGCCTCTGGGCAGCTGCAGCTACAAGCTTCTGCTGGCATATGTGCAGCCTGCCGCTGCCGTACCCCCTGCGCTGTTGCGCCCGGCCGCCCAGCTGCCCAGTGGGAACGGCAGGCTGCACATGTGCTAGCAGAAGTGGCAGCCGCATGATGGGTTGGGTTGAAGGGTTAGGTTGAGGTGTTAGGTTGAGGGGTTAGGTGCAGCGCAGCAACAAACTCGTTCACCCTCCCCTCGCTTGTATCCGCCGGAGGTCTGCCAGAAAAATGAGTTGAAGCAGCTCTCCATACGTTCAAACGGCGCTCTCCTATCCTCCACTCACTACAGTTCGCCTCCTATTGATGGGTGCACAGGTGCTGGTATTTAAAGAGATGCTACTGCATTGTCAGCGCGCGAGTGTGTGTCTGTGTCTACCAGTGCACACAAGCTGGTATCCGCCGTCATGGGCTTGCCACCCCCCATGTCTTGTGCAAGCAAATTCCATTACTCAGCAGGAAACAATGATGCAAGCTCGGAACGTTCTGGAAGCTCACCGTCCGGGGGTGCCATGCATACTCCACCAGCCCCGCCTGCTCCCCTGCCACAGGCTTTCTGTCACACACTCCAGCACGCAGGAGCCCCAGTAGCCACACTAGCGCGGCGGAGAGGACCGCAGCAGCGGTGGCGCCCCCGTCGGCGTCACAGTCTCCCGGTGCATGCTTGTCATGCGTAACAGGAGCTGCTTCATGATCGGAGGCCGCAGGAGTCTGGCTGTGGTGCACCCGCGTCGCCACGGCGAGCATGCACCAGTCTGGCGGCGCTGGTAGCCGCTGGCCGCATCCTGCACATGCACGCTTGAGTTGTTCACACTCATGTTCATACTGTGAACGTCACGGCCGGCTGCCGCATGCAGCTGCATCCGCACGGGGCTGAGCTTTGATCCAGAGCCAAGCAGAGCGTGGCGAGCCCTTGCAGTTTCATGCAAGGTTGGATGCTTCACGCTCATGCGTATGCAGTTATGCAGTAAGAAAACGCATAAGCTTGCATGCACAGCGCAGGGCAAACATACGATGTGCTCGCATACAGCGCACAACAGGGGGGACAAACCCTTTGCACCTTAACGCGTATGCTGGACATACAAAACACACTTATCTAACAAACACGCACACGTCTACATACCCAAGATCATGCAGTAGCAACCTGCAGTGAGGCGTGACAGTGAATAAGAGACGACTGAACGCCTCCGCGAAACAGTTGAGCGCTAATCAGCTGAGCACGCTGACAGTACACACTCAAGCTTGGACAGCATGGCCAGTGGCGGAAACATAACAACGATAGTGGCGTTGGTGCTACATGGGAAGCCACACTGCCACACCTGCCGCCTCCTCAAGCCACTTCTCCGGTAGCTCCAATGTTGCCGGCTCGCCGATACGTCCAGAACGTTCTTCTTCGGAACATTCTGGTATGTCTGCAGTGACACTTGCTTGCGGTGTGGGACTATCGCAGCCTGTGGCAGCTGCACCCCCACAAGCAGCGCTTGCCGGCAGGGGTGGTGGCGCGGCCACGGTACCGGTCCAGGCCGCAGCGTACGCAGCGTGGAGCACGCGCGCCGCGGTGTCGGGCAGCACCGCCTGCTGCTCTTCTTGGTCAGTCTTTTGTGCGTGCATCTGCACCGAGTCCTGGCTGACCTGTCGTGCATACTCATGCGAGATATGCATGTAATGGGTGAGAATTGCAGGGGAGAACAGAATCTGGAATGCCTGCAGGACTAGTTGAGGGGACGCCGTCATGCATGGGACGAGAAGGAGGGCGCGCGTGACCGCACGCATCGACTGGGAGGTACTCGCTGGCGCCGCCGCCGTGGCCAACCCCCCTTGCGGGGGGTTGAGTCGTCTGTTATCTAACCCCCCATCAAACAGTGTGGGGGGCAGGCAGCCCTGGTTCAACGCTGCAATTATTTGCATAGTGCGAATGAGCGACGCTGCAAGCACATGCATCATATGAACGCGCACGGCTGCCCATGCCCCGAATGCATTTGCCGCGGAATCATGCATGACAGAACCCTCACAGCACAGAATCAGCTTTGAGAGGTCCAGGCAGCTGCGCTCCAGGCGATGGCGCACGCTGCGTGCTGCGCACTCTGACACGGCCTGCCCAGCACGCTGCGACAGGTGCTGAGATCTTGTCTGCAAGCTTGCAACAACCATCACCATTGCCGCAGTGACCCCCTGATGCATGCAGCACTGCAGCAGGGGTGCTGGCGGTAGCCCAGCAGCCTGTCTGTATGCCGGGTACAAACCCTGAGTGGGACAAGAACCCTCTAGAACAGAAGCTTCTGTTCTGGCAGCTTCCTGAAAGCAAGGGAGCTGCATGCATCGCGCCAGCATGGCGCCGCGCTCGGCAATGAGGGCAAGCCCGGCCGGCAGGCGGGGGGCCTGTGCCGCGTCGACCGCTTGCATGCATGCGGCCACGGCGCCGCGCCGCAGTAGCTGTAGCGGCATTGTCAGACATGCATGCATGTATTGGGGGGGATGCAGCGGTGGTGCGTGCTCAAAACGTTCATGCATGCGATCCACGTCTCCATGCTCATGAACAGCATCGCAGTGTGCCGCGGCCGCCCTGTGCGCCTGTAGCCACTGCCGTGCAGCCACCCAGTCTTCATCATGCCCTGCAACAGACTCACCACTGCTTCCAGAAGCTTCTAGATGCTCTGCTGCTTGAATCAGCAACGGTAGCAGCTGCTGCACGCAGCCGGGGGTGACTGTGTTGCCGACTGTGCCTGCGGGAACGCGCTGGACGGTTGCTGAGGCCCCTGTGGACACTTCTGAGGCGGCATCACTGCCATGCAGCTGCCGCTGACGCTGGTGTGTGTCCTCAAGCTTGACCCCCGGTTGCAGGGGGGCTGCACAGGGGAAGTGACACTGCATGAGAGTCACCAGAAGCAGCGCAATGTCTTGCACTGCCACCGCCGCAAGCGCTCGTGCATGCACATACGCTGGTGGAGCACCTGTAGACACTGCCACAGCACCTGGCCGATCTTGCTTGGAGTCCCTTGCAGCCAGCTCCGCTTTCATTTCCTTCTGCACGGAAGCTTCTGGAACATACAAACTGCTTCCAGAAGCTTCTGGAACATGTTCTCCTTGCTCTTGGTCGGTGTTAAGTGTATGGGTTGTGTGCATGTGCGGTGTGGGCGTTGACGCTTCTGGCCACGTGCTGCTATCCAGGTCACCTCCAGCCACAATATCGACAGTCTTTGCAACATCTGCTTTGTGGCTACAGGGTTGGAAGCTTGCAGTGATGATGGTTTGAGCCCATGACAGCAACCGCAATACGCATGGCATGGCGTCATCAAGATTCACACAGTGAACTCCTGCTAGCACGCATGCACGCCAAATGCGCATGCATTCCGACAGTTCTGCAACTTTTGTAAGCACTGGTACACTTGTAGCCACTTGCAGTTCATCGCTGATTGTAGAGGGCTCGGCGCCGGTGTGGCTACCAGTGGCGCCACTACCAGCCACCGTGTTTACATGCATGCTGCGATCCGCATGCTGCGGCTGCTCTGTGCCATGCATCACAGCAAGAGGGTGATGCGCCGCTGACGTCCACTGAGACGACAGAAGCGCAGCCCGGGGCATGTCAAGAGCACCTCTAGCCGCAACTTCCCCCGCAGCAGCGCCCCCTGAAGCCACAATCAACCGCACAACCCACAACGCATGCAGCTGCACATTCACATTCACATTCACATTCGCATTCACGTCGCCATGTTGCGAATCTCCCAAAGAAGCTTCCAGAAGATTCATCAGAATCTCCCGCAAGCTTGCAAGCACAGGCTTGCAAGCGGCAACTGATAGCGCAGCCTCAGGGCCACACAGCACCACAGCGGCAAGCACACGCAGCACAGCATGCTGCGTGGCGCTGTGCGCAGCGTGGAGCTCGTTGCACAGCACGGGCAGCAGCCCCAGCAGCAGCAGGCCCAGCACGGTGTCGTTTTCCAGCACCAGGCCGGGGTCCGCAGCCTCATTAGGGCTCTCTTCCGGCAGCACCGACTCCGCGGCCATCTGCCAAACCCCCGCGGGGCCAGAGCGCCGCAAAGCCCCTGCAGCCACAATCGGCCACCCTGCACCGCGGCGCCGTCTGTCACCACCAACATGCCCACGGCACCGCAGCCTGACTCTGTAAGCTGTAAAGCTTGTGCGCGTGAAAACCCCGCGTGAAAAAAACCCGACGCCATACCCAAAAAAAGGCTTTAGCGGAAGGGGTGGGACAAGAACACGCACCCACAAGCCACACGGGACCAGGCAAACACAAAGGCTGCACAGAAGGCCGCGTAGTTGCTAGATTACTGGGGGAAAACTTCGTAACGGTGCTAAGGCGCTCTTCGAGTGGAGCAGTGGTTCTTGTACTCCCTGCCCCACCCCTTCGGGGGTGCTGAGGCCGAAGCCTCCCTGGGTATGGTACGGTTTCTGATTAGGTTTTTGCCTATGTTCGTTGCACCTGGATGATCAGTTTGCTGCGTATTAACTGTTTATTAACCTCCTGCCTTTCCGGTTCATAAAAAGCAAAGTACTTCGGGGAGTACTTTGCCACACAGGGTTCTTGCCCGGTCATCACCTTTCAGGCTTGTACCACACTCTGCCACACGCGGTTTCTAGTGCAATTTATCAGCGCCACAGTGGCACAAGTAATAACACATACATGCATGAGGCGCCACACCTAACAGAGGCTGTGACCAGGAGAACTCCAGCAGCACGTGCAGCTCCCACGGCACACCCACCAGCACACTCAGGCACTCCAGAGCCTGCCCGCGCACCGTGCGGTCGGTGGTGGCCGTGCGTTGCAGCAGCTGCAGCACCGGGCCTGCCACCGCCGACTCGTGGTGGAGGTGAGCCCACATCTGCCGCCACGGCACCTGTGCACCCCTGTGGCCACTACTACTCGCGCGCGCCTCTGGGCCAGGTGCCGTGAACGCGCCGCTGCCTGCCAGCCTGCATGCATGACGCGGCTTGCTGTGTGTTGCGCGTGTGTTGTGGCTACCGTCTCCAGTGTGACAATACATATGGCTAGGCTTGTGCCAATATTCGATTGTGCATTTGACACACCGTACATTTCTATACACCTAACAAATCAAAGTTTGTAGGGGATGTAGTGCCCATCCATTGGTATCAATATCACCATCAACATGATGATATACTTTTTCTCAACTGCCCTCCGTATAACCTCACATGCCCTCCGTATGTTGACGTACCCAGGCCTACTCATGTTGATGTGAGTTCCGTGATTCATGTTCTCGCGGTCATGCGTGAACCGCGGCGACCTGTATCATGAATTGATAGCAGTGTCGTGAAAGTGGCTGCTTGAAGTGCGCTCAACTAATCTGAGCATGCCTGTTCTGCAAGCTGCATGCAGCCGAAAAAAACACTATCATGCATGAGCGACATGCAAGCATACCGCGCCTGTTGTAGTGTCAGAGCGTCCTCACTCCCAGAGCGGCATGTGCAGACTTGTGCCCACAGCTCACCCACCTGCGGCCGGGCGCGCAGCGCAAGGCTCATTAGCACCCTCACACCTGCGGCATACATGCATGGTGAGTTGGGTCGCCAGAGAGTCAAGGGGGGGGGCAACTGGCCACTGCTGGATGCAAGTACAGTCTCAAGCACAAGCTCTCAAGGGCCATGAGCTGGGGTGTACTGCAAGGTGCAGCCCTCGATGTACCACCACACACTTCGGAGCAGTGCATGACCGCCGCAAAGTACTATGTCAAAGTAAAGGGGGGGAGAGAGTCAAAGTGAAGGAGGGGGGGGCCCCGGGGGTCTGCCAGAACTCCCCGAGCACTCCATTCAGCAAGCGGTGCGCCGTGCCCAACGCAGCGCTGTCTTACAAACCGGAAAGGTAGTTAAAAGGCATTAACCCAAATAACCAAAGCAACTAGCACAAATTAACGACCACTCCATGGAGGACCTAATGCAGCAGTCTGGGGGGGAGGGGGTGGCGGGGAGGGGGGGGGGGGGGGAAGCGCACCGACACGCTGCAGGTGGGGGTGGGAGGCGGCCAGCAGCAGCACAGCCTCCTCCACTGAGTACCCTGCCGGCGCCGCACCCTCGTCGCGCCGCAGCGGGTCCCTCATAGCCACATCCGCTGCTGATGTCCCTCTAGCCACCTCCTCGTCCGTCACCCACCCCACCGGCAACCCCGCCGTTGAGAAGCGTGTGCGCACGAGGGGCGGCAGGCTCGCCGCGGCAGCTGCGGCCACACCGCTGCGCACCCCCATGTCTGCAACAGCTCATGCATATGAGTGATTCTACCTGCGGAGAGAACCCTACCAGGAACCCTACCATGAACCCTGCCAGGAACTCTGTACAGGAGGTTACACAGTGTGGCGCCGCCTGCTGCTGCTGCTGCTGCTGCTGCTGAGTCTGGGGTCTCAGTGATGACCAATGACCAATGACCGATGACCAATAGCAGCACAGAATGCTGTGTGGCTGTAGCGTGCACGAGTTGGGTCGTGCTAGTTTGCGCTGTCACAGTGGCAAGCCTGCAGTGACTCTGTGTGGTGTGTGGCAAGTGCTGATGGGTTTCCAGCAGGCTTTGTACAAAAGTTCAGGAAACTGCCGGAGTATTCGGGCATACTGTTCACTTTCTGAGCATATTCACCTCACAGAGAGCGTTCTTTCCGACCTAGAGGTACCACAGTTTTGCCCTGAGTTTCGGGTTGAGTGTACAACCCTGGGGGTCGGGGGGGGGGGGGTCCTCCACACATGCCCCCAGAAATCCTGGGGGGAGTTCTGGTGTGCGGCATTCTTGATCCAAACGCTGACGCGCCACAGGAACAGAGATGTGGCGAGCGCTCACCTGGTCTGGGGGCTGGCGGAGCCCGGGACGCAGCACGTGCCTGAGCGTGCACAGCATGCAGTGCTTTCGTATGTGGCTGTGGGGGCTTCGGGGGCGCGCTGGCGGCCTGGCAGGAGGCACCGTGCCGCTGCTGTGGCTGTGAGGGCTTCACATGCATGCTGTTTGGTGCGCAGATAGGCGGGGGTGCGCGCGCCGGGGGTTTCCTGTTGGCGAGCTCGGCAATCACCTCCGGCTTCATTGAGCTCTGGATCTCCTCCTGAAGCTGCCGGATCTGCACCAGCAGCACCTCCAACGTTGATGAGCGAAAAGGCTAGCTGGTGAAGGTGGGCAGGGCTGGCAAATGAATGCCTTAGCGTACCAGCAGCTGCATGCGACACGCCTCGTCGAATCACTATGCTGCTATGCCGACATCTACGCGGTCACCTGTAGCTGCGGCTGTGTGTGCTACAGATAGTCTGTGAATGCGGTGTGATACATGCCACACTGACGAGGCATGGGCACAGCAGCTTTTGAAAGGGCCTGGTGTGGTGTGGGGGGCGGTGTCGGCGTGCCGCTGACAGCAGCCCCGCAGCGGCGATCGGTGGTGTGGGTATCGGCCAGTGCACGTGACCACCTCAGTGTTCGGCGGGGTATCGGCATCACTGTTCAATCTTTCATGCGCTGCTACGCCCTCATATCAGGACAGCTGGTGAGTGAAAAACGGTGGCGTGGGGCCACACCTCCACTGGGGTTAGCCGAGAAATGAACTCATCGTTCTGCTCCTTGATCTCTCTAACCGCAGACTGCTCGTCTACGCCGCTGCTTACCGCAGCTGCGGCCGGCGTGGCCATCTGCCTGCCTGAGCTGCTTTCAAGAGTTGTGCTTGTGCGTTGTGTGTCAGCAGGTGCCTCAGGTGTGTTTGCTGCGCTGGTGCTTGCCCCTGCACTTGCAGAGCCCTTTCTTCTCGCAAGGGAGAATTTCGACTGCCTGCGATGCTGCGCTTCAGGAAAGGCTCCCTGCAATGGTGCTGTTGACAGCTCCTCGTGCTGAACGGACGCCACGCCATGTACGCGGTTCGTAGCACTTGGTTTCTCGATGATGCTGCCGATGATGCTCGTTGAAAGGTCTTTCTCAGGCTCCGCTTGCGTTGACGATGCTGTTTCTGTGGCTTTGCTTCGAACAGCCCTGCCTGCAACATCACTCACACGATCTACGAAGCCTCAAACAAAGAAACGCTAAGAGACAGGGAGAAGACAATAAATAGTTCCACAAACAAGTGCTTTTGGCCAGCTGCAAGAGCACGAGACTCCACCTTGAGGAGCTATCCTCACTGCCGTGGCCGCAGGCTTGCTGACGCCCGCTCCGGCTCTGAAGGCGCGCTCCAGTTCCGTCAACGACAAGTCATCATCACGTAATGCTGTTCGGTCCATACTGATGCGATTCTAATGCGGGTTCAACATCCGAAGCCTCTGGCCTGGTGCAGCGACACACAACGTTCGTGCTCTGGCAACACGGACTGGGCACCGTAAACCTTGCCAAGTATAACATGATTGCAACGTATGATAACCAAGCGGCATGTTTATCGCAGGTATGTGCAGTATGTTGGCAGTTCTGATTCTGACGACGACAGAGCTAAGGCTACTGGTCAGTACTATTTTTTGGGTGTAAAGAATGAAGATCCCCATCAATTTCCATCGATTGTTCGTCAATATATTTACCGTTTCACGACACATCGGGACATTCCAAATTGCATCAGCCATTAATCAATATTGCATGAACCGCAGCGTCTGCAGCGCAGCGTACGCGCGGATCTCCACACACTAGAACAGACTACGCACGCTGCAGTAGATCACGATCAGGTTTCTGCACCGCTGCCGCACAGCAAGAGCTTGTGTCCACCGCAAGGAACGCATCGAACCATCAGCAAAAACCACAGCCATGGCGTCCAGGCAGGAAGGCACCTTCGCCGTGAAGGCGGGTCTCGCACAGATGCTCAAGGGAGGCGTTATCATGGACGTTACCAACGTGGAAGAGGCTCGCATCGCCGAAGAGGCTGGCGCGTGCGCAGTCATGGCGTTGGAGCGTGTCCCAGCGGACATCCGCAGGTGAATCCGCCCGTTCAGCACCTGCATGAATTCGCATTCAATGTTTTGTTGCCCTTTGTGGTTTTGCTACGCTGATTGGGTCATATGTGGGCATGCACCGCAGCTGACCTGTCGTGCCTCTGCACGTGTCCCACCTTCTCACCAGGTGCAACTCGTGGCTCTCGAGCATCGCAGAAGCCTCGTTTGTGAATCTGCGGTTTCATGTTACGAACCGTGCTGCCGTGCGAGGAGCTTGGCGCGTGCAACCGCCAGCGCGCCGGCGCATCAGCAGTTTTCAACACACAGGCGACATGTGGTGTAGGGACGGTGGCGTGGCCCGCATGTCTGACCCAGCCATGGTAACTGCAATCAAGAACGCTGTCACTATTCCCGTGATGGCGAAGTGCCGCATCGGTCACTTCGTTGAGGCGCAGGTGTTGGAGGCGTTGGCCATTGACTACATAGACGAGTCCGAGGTTCGCTGCTGTTACGTAACTCACATACATACCGACACACATTCAGAAATATTTTCCAGTCAATGTTAGCACTGTTGCGTTCCTCGTATGCGCTAGCCAGGCGAAGTTTCGAAGGCTTGATGACGTGGCGTAGTGTGAGTCCACAGTTCGTCCTTGTGCCCGTGCCAGCTACCGGCTCTTCGTGCACTCTGTTTGATGTTTTGGCAGAGGCTGCCCCTCCTCCTCCGTTCTTCGGAATGCTGAGGCCCATTCCATGCAGGGCTTGCATGCTGCTTGATCGTTTTCCCCTCAGCGACCGTTTGGGCCCTCAGCGACCGTCTGTCATTGCACCAGAGTTTGACCTGAACCACAGCTGCGCCTTATGTTCGAACCACAGTTGCACCCTCTGTTTCATGATCCTGTACCACTGTTTGAGTGTGGGGGCGTGCCGCAGGTGCTCACGCCGGCCGACGAGGTCCACCACATCAACAAGCACAAGTTCAAGGTGCCTTTCGTGTGCGGCTGCCGCGACCTGGGCGAGGCTCTGCGCCGCGTGGCTGAGGGGGCATCGATGATCAGGACCAAGGGGGAGGCCGGCACCGGCAACGTCGTGGAGGCTGTGCGCCACTGCCGCGCCGTGCAGGGCGCGATTCGGTGCGCCGCCACAGCTAAATGCTCTGCGAGTATGTGCATAACTCGTGCAGGGCGGTATTCTGTGCGCCGCTATAGCCAATTGCTCTGCTTGAATGCTCACACATTTCCCTGTGACATCGCGCGTCATGGGTACTGCAGCCTTCGTGGTTGCCTTCCTGGTTCGTAGTGACCGTGTGGCCCGGTGCTGTATGTCTGTGTCGCACACTTTTGAGGGTGCTACCCCTTTCAGGGTGTCCATTTGTTGAGGCCGAAGCCCTGCTTGGGTATGGCGTGGTTTCCGATTAGTGTTTTTTCAAACACGGCTTCGATGTACACCAGTCTGGCCCGAATGCATGCACCGCACCGTCTGGAACACATGCCACACATCCCAATCAGAGGCTCACTGGTTGGGTCTCAAAGTGTTGAGCTACATTGACCTGCCTGCCGCCAGCACCCTGCAGAGCCTCAGCAGTGGCGAAAGAGTCCAAGAATCTGGTGTATTTGCCTTCAAATACTCCTCAGTATCCATTTCCCACGGAGGATGGACGGTGTATTCCCATCCCCCGCGGAGGATTTGAGGAGCCTTTACTTTCGACAATGCAGGGATTGAGTTTGTGAGTGCAAACATGTTGTGATCCCCCGAAATGACTTAGTTCATCACAGTCGAACCAGCCTAATCCAGCATAGCCCCTTATATGGGACTCAGACATGCAATACAGGGAAGCTGGTACCAATACAAAAGCAGCCCATGCATGTGGGATGCATGGCCACTCGACATAGCGGGATCTAACACTTCAAGTCACAACAAAACGGCTGCCTGCACGAGGGATGCATGTTCCAAGTCCAGATAGCTGGGTGGTGTGCAGGCAGCTGCAGAACATGGACGAGGACGAGCTCTACGTGTACGCCAAGGAGATCAGAGTTTCCATCGAGCTGGTGCGCCAGGTCAAGTCCCTGGGCAGGCTGCCAGTCGTCAACTTTGCAGCAGGGGGGGTGTCCACACCCGCCGACGCTGCGCTGATGATGCAGCTGGGCGTGGACGGCGTGTTTGTGGGGTCTGGTATCTTCAAGTCGGCGGACCCGTCGTCGCGTGCGCGCGCGATCGTGCAGGCCACCACTCACTACAAGGACCCCAAGGTGCTGGCAGAGGTGTCCAGCGGCCTTGGTGACTGCATGGTTGGCATAGACGTGCGCGAAAAGGGTTTCAAGCCCTACGCAAACCGCCATGAGGGCAGCTAGGGCTCTTGTTGGTGAGTGACGAGGTTGGATATTTGTAGTTTGTAAGATTGGGAAGCCAGGATGCATGCGAGCGGTGCATTGACAGTTGTCGGTGTCAACACACATTGATGATGCACTTTTGTCGATGAACTTCCTTCGACAGTGGCCGGCGATGGGACCACATTTGGGCGACTGTCGATGAAATTGTCTCTTGTACTCTACGATGCAAAAGGAAAGGTAGCGAATATGCATCACCCCACCACTTCACGCGAACAGCACAACAGCACCATCACTCAAGTCAGCTGCTGATACCAGTTGCTTGCTCCCCTTATCCCCTACACACAGATACAGATACTATCGTTGTGAAACTTACATCCACAGTGGCGCAGTAAGCACGAAGCTTGCAAAGACGTAAGAACATCTGTGGCAACAACCCAAGACACACACACTCTCGATGCAATTGCACACTGATCCAACTGGCGGATCCATGCATTGATGCACACCAAGCCGCCTCATAGCTGCAGTCTCCCCCTGAAGCCACAGAATCCCCCGGAACACTCAACAAGCCACGGAAGAAGCAATTGTACCATTCGGGTTGCACAGCACGCCCCCTCCCCTTTGCCCAGCATCCGTCAGCAGCCCAACATATGCAGAAGGCGGTACAGATGGGAGACTCTCTCCGATCGAAACGGTTGCAACACAGCATGTACACGTGCATGCATGCAGGAATGCGTGCATGTTTCTCGTAATCGAGTTCTCACGATTCCTTGTCGAGAAGGCCCAAGGCAGAAGTGGCCAGCGTGCTCATGTTTCTCAACTCATTTCGAGTTTTGACGCGTTCGAAGTAGACCCCGCAGTCGAGAGACTGGCACGTGACGTGGCAGTCTTCCACCGCCACCACCACCCCCGGCGCGCTGCCGCCGCCGCCGCAGTGACTGCAAACCCTAACCAGCTCCGCCTGCTGCTGCTGAAGCCTCGCTACTCGCGCCTGCACCGCACCCTCTGTTATGGGCCGCACACAAGTTTTTGATATATATATATATATATATATATATATATATATTTAACGAATATCCTAGTGAATAGGCCTGAACCCAAACAGCCAACAGCAACTGACACAAACATCCACCACTTCACTCGAATGGCACAACAGCACCACCACGAAAGCCTTGCCCAGCACTGTCAGCCAACCTGCGATAGTAATGACGAAACAACACGACCACGAGCCAGGGTACACCTGAGATACTATCTACTGATCCGCAGCCACAGCCTGCGATCTACAACACCAGCAGAGCAAGCAACTGTAGCTGACGCTCTATCGTGGCTCCCCACCAGCCTCTTTTCTCTCGTTTTGGCCAACCGAACATCATTGCAGCATCATGAACTGTTCGGTTGTGCAGCCGTGGTGCTGGCACGGCAAACCGGCCAGGTGGTGAAACGCAAGAACCCAAATAGAACCTAAAAGCATTGAACAGATAAAAGCAACTCGGCCAACAGAGAGGGGCACCACTGCTCGCCTCCACAGCCAACCATACAGAGGGCTAATTGGGAGTTGCTAATCAGGGGTATAGTTAAGGAATGGGGAAAGACTAATTATGTCAGCCAAATGATTTAAAATAATCTTTCTGGGGGCTATTACATGCAACAATTCATGATTTTCCGGGGTGGCCACGACAGAAGTTAATTAATTTCGCTGACACTGGCTGACAAGTTGTCAATAACGATACCCCTGTTGCTAATTGGGAGCGTGCGCACCTTGAGGATGGCGGTGGTCTTCTGCGGCGCCTGAATGCATGCATCGCAGATAGGCTGCCGCGCGGGGGTGTGGCTGTCGCACACGATGCAGTGCCTGGACGCGTAGAACTGGTCGATGGTGGTTACCGCCACCGGCAAGCCGGCCGGCGGCGGCGCTGCTGCATCCTCCAATGCTCCTGCATGCATGACAGGGTGGCACATGCATTGCTGCTGCTGATGGAGTTTCTTTTAGACTCTGCTCTGGTGCTGCTGTGGCTGGAGAGTGGAACTATGTGAGGCCTGGACACTGGCTTGGGGGGCTTGGGGGGCCACCAGTGGAGGTATGGGGCTGTTTGGGTTTATGCGTATGGCATGCTACTTTTCGGTTTGTACAGGGCATTTTGACTAACCACAGCGAAAACCCCCAACATTCCGGCCCTCAAGTACCAACAAAGTCTTAAAACCCATGAAAATAGGTGGAGATTGAGAGATTGGGAAGGGAGGGGGGGGGCGCACGTGTGGGGAGCATGCATGCAGGCCGCTTCTGCGGCAGGAGGCGCTGCAGGCGGCTCATACATGCGTACCACTCACTGACGTCCACTCCCAGCAGCGAAAAGAGGCGGTCCAGCGCCGGCAGGATTTGCTTGGAGATGTAGTAGTGGCCGTGCAGCTGCAGGCGGCCCCCCGCTGCGAGGAAGGTGTGAGGGTGCACCACGCAGTCCACCAGCCGCGCCTTGGGCTCCCCATGCACCACCACAAACCTAACCTGAAGAAACCCTACCGTATCAGAACACACACACTGGAACCACTTGAGCAGAATTGTTAGGTTTCCCGGGTGAATTATTGGGTTTCTAGGTCCTGGCGCAGTATTCAGCGGGATTCAATGTAACCTTTTGTGCTGATCATAGATGGGCCAACGCGATGGCGAGATATCGCGTTTTTGCCCAATTATCGTGCCCGATTATCTATTGGAAGGGCGCGAAAGTGAACCAAAACCTCAGCAAAACGGGACCAAAGGAAGTGTAATCAGGAAGTATGAACCGCATGGCAACCTACACGTTCTCTCAGTAGAAACCTATTCAACCGCCCAATTATGATCGTGCCCAATGATCGTGCCCGATTAATCGCGTTGCATTTCACATCGCGTTCAGAATCGCGTTCGAAGTATGAGGGCTGCTCTGGGATGCACATATCTCACTGTTGTGTTGTTTTTTGACCACAGTCACTGCACATATAAGGTCAGCAATCCCAACGTTACAAACACAGCACATAGAAAACCTCAGTAATCAATCATTTCGGGATCCTCCTCGCCCTCTGCATCATCAGAGTAAGCGCGATGCGCGATGATCGTGCTGCTCAGTGACCGCGGCCCCGATTACGCGATTCGCGATCATCGCACAAAAGCTGAATCGGGCCCGATTAATCGCGTATTTGGCCATATCGCGCGATCAGCCCATCTATGGTGCTGATGGTGCAAAATTTTGTTACCCTTTTTTTTGGGAGGTTTTTTTCTTCGCAATCTCAACAAAGTTAGCGCTATTGTGATCTGATACACAAGGTACCGCAACCCGAGGGGTTTGTAACAATACACCGTGTTTCAGAACAATGCAGCACGTTGGCGTTTTTTCACACACGAAACCCTAGGGTTTTACGAAAGTGGACAAGAGTCAGAAACATGAAGGTAGGCCAGGGGGGGGGGGGGGGGGGGTACGCACGCGCTCGCCGTGCGCAGGCTCCATGCGGGGGTCCTCTGCCATGCATTTAGCGGCGACAAGCGCGGCAGGGGGCACCGTAGCCACCCTGTAGGACCCCAGTCGCACCTCCCGCGCAAACATAAAGTCCTGCACAGCGTGTAGCACGTGTCAGAGATGCGCGGCTGCCAAGTCACTGCAGGCCCTGCCGCCCTCCATAATCATCGTGTACGATCATGCATAGTTTACGTTTGTTAGTCATGCATGCATGCATGCAAGCATTGTCATAAAGGATTCTAGGAGATCTGAACATCTCGTGAAACTCTTGCCAAACTTGATCGAGAAGAGGGTGCACAAAGCAGCACGAACCAGTCAAAAAACGCTTCACTAACTCAGACTCATCCTGAAACCACCCGAGTTTTGATGCACATAGGGCAGTGGCAACGAGCAGTTCAGAGCGGTGGTGACGACTCTACACCCCGCTGCACTGCAAACACACCAACAAACCTACCAGCACACAAGCAAGCAAGCAAACAAACAAACTGTTGAACCGTCAAACACAGCTAGTCTACTGTACCTGCAGGACATGATGTCCAGTGGTTAAATTAGACAGGCTACACAGCTGGTACATGAGCCATGCTATGGAGTTATGCCTGTAACTTTACACAGTTAAAGTAGACAGGCTACACAGGCACAAGCACACGAAAGAAAGTAGTGTAAAGTTACAGGCATAAGTCCATAGCATGGTTCATGTACCAGCAAATCATCGCATGCCAAACACACAAAAGAAAGTCAGCAGTAGCAGACCTGAACAGACACGCGGTTTGCCAGAATCCTAGAGAACTGGCGCTGAACAAACTCTCTGACGTCCGACAGGCTGCGAGTACTGAACAGAGTGGTGAGGGAGCGTTGCAGGATCTTGGCAACCGCGGGGCACGAGTCGCGGCGCACGAGCTCGATGCCTTTGGTGTCTAGAAGCGGCGCGGTGTCCTTCAATGTCTCGTACATGTGTCCCACGTAGCGCTTCTTGGTCTGGAGGATGCTGCCCATGTACACCTGTGGCCACTCCCGAGCTTTCCATCAATTGATCATGGGTTACACGTGTGGCAGTGTACATGGTAACGATGCACTGATGAGGAGAGGTCAGCAAGCTGTCAAACGATCAAAGACATGCAGCAACATCGAAGGATTTACAAAGGAACCCTTGCAGGCCTTTATAAAACTGGAAAGGTGGTGATTAGCATCCACCCAAATAACCGAAAGATGTGTCTCCACACGTCCATAGTGTCTCCACAAAAGCAAAACTCCACGGCTGCGCTCGAATGGCACAACAACACCATCTCCTTGTGGGAACAATGAAGCTTGCAACACAGCATGCAACCCGAATAGCCCAAAATCGAGTAAAGCTATCGTGGCTACTCACAGGCTTTTCAGTTGTACAGGAAGAGGCATTGCGGGTGCCGTTCCAGAAGCTGGCCAGGTGCGACACCTTTTCAAACTTCAGTTTCACAGGAGCAGGGTTGCGTGCGGTGACTGCCTTGGCCATCTCTGCGCCAAGCTCGAACGCCTGCTCGCGTGTGCGGCCGCATGCATGCACAAACACGCTGTCCGTGTCGCCATACACGACGCGTGCGCGCCACGTCGGGTGGGCATTGATGAACTCGATAGTGGCTTCAAGGGTCGCGCGCGCTGTGGAGACAATCGCGTCTGCAAGCTCTGCCATTGGCATCCTGCCCGAAAACCCTGAAAACAAGCAAGATCTGCAGTTGCGAAACTGTTGTTTGTGCAGAGAGAGAGAGAGAGAGCAGCAACAGCGGCCATGCAGACGTCTGCGGCATTCTCTTCAGGCATTCTGAGCAACGCTACAATTATCGCAGATGGCTGATAACCCATGCTGAAAGGGGTGAGCCGCCGCAGCTGGGTGCAGGGGGGAATAATCATATGGTTCGCGGGAGGTTAGGGGAATCAGGGGGAGGGTTGATCAACCAGGGGGGGGGGGGGGGGGGGGGGG
>JAUMHD010025331.1:61771-142769 GCA_032359135.1 Ulvella scutata | reverse complement strand
CACTTCACTCGAAGGGCACAACAGCACCATCACGAAAGTCTTTCCCAGCACTCTTAGCCAAACTGCGATAATAGTGATAGCCAAAAGGTAGTACAAAAACAAAAAAAAAATCGAAAACTTGCCAAAACCTAGATCCTGCTGGATCTTCTCCTGCCACTGCGTCTCTTTGTAACACTCAAGACATAAAGACAAAAAGATTCGAAACTATTGCATATTGCCGAGAGTTGTGTGTGCGCACGTTGAACAGCCATGCTGGCAGCAATTCTCCTGCCTCCTGACTGCTGACAGTTCGCACGCGCCTTACAATTGTAATTACAGGGAGACAGTGTAATTACATTGCTACATGTAACCGTTACAATTAACTCGAAACAGTTACAAACGCAGAACACCATTGAACGCGTTAATTATACGCCCTTTAAATGGTGTTAATTTACAGCACAAATCAGCTGTAACTGTAATTTGCAGCCCTACCCCCCCACCCCCGGGCTCCTGGCCCCTGCCCCCTCCCGCGGCCGCTCGAGTGTTTTTCTGCTGTGAGGTCTTCCAGTTGTGCGTGGCAAGGACCGCCACAGGCGGTGACTCGCCGGCGGTGTTGAGCCTTCTGATCTGTGATGTGCTGTTTTGCAACTGCGCTGCTGACTTGCGGCGTTTGTGTGTACGTGCTTGGCGCTGCCTCTGTGCCACTCTAGGCTTTCGTTTCGGCTTGGTCTGTTTGTTGCTTTGTGTTACTTACGACCTTATGGTGCTTTCTGTGTGGTTTCTCTTGGGTTGTTGTTACAGATGCCCCCCCAAGGCACCATGGCCCCTAACCGCCGCCCCCCCCCGCCAGCTTCCCCTTTTCCCCCGCCTCTACTGGCCCCAGCTGCTGGCCGCCCACGTCGCTTGGCCCCCGCCTCCCGCTGCCTTTTGCCGAGCACCTCACTTGCTTCCGGCAGCCGCTCACCGCCGAGTGCTGTTGGCAATCTTGCTGGTGGGCGCAGTGCGGGGTGTTGGTGGCGCCTGCGGACAGCATCTGTCGCCCTGATGCTGTCCTGCATTATGGTGGCGCAGCTGTTCTGTGCTACTTGTGCGTAGGTACAGGGAGCTTTCGCTTGAAGCCTTTCGTGCTGGGTGCTCTGGTAGGGTCTGCCTAGTGTCATTCTCCTTCCTTTGTGTTGTGGCTACATGGTTGTGTTCTTGGAGATGCTCCTAGACCTATGCGCTTTGTGTGCTACTGTGCCGCGCCGCCATCGATGTAACTTTCAGATGCCCTGACGTCTTTGCACGCGTTGTGCTTTAGTACTGCGCCACTGTCGATATAAGTTGCACCGGCCTGTATGTGTGCCGTGCATGCTCACAAGTGTATACCTTGATTGACTCACCAACTTGACCTATGGCTGTCAGCTTTGGCAACATGCTGTTCTATATTTACGGAGTTTGCTTGTGCACTTCTAGAGACCACAACAGAATGCCCACCCACGTGAAGTAAGTAGTACATCTGACACAGTCATGGGCCGTCTACTCCTAATTTACTAGACGACGGTTGCCAGGCCAAAGTACATGTGTTGTCTGAAACTCAGGAGGCCTCAGATTGCATACAACCAAACTAAAAAACGTGCCATGCGGTGCCGGCTGTAACACATCACAGCAATTCGGTCAATCAATCTAACATGATAGATTCTATGTTCATCACCAAACACCACACTTGACTTCTGTCTGGCAAGTGTGCGAATGTGGGTGATGGGCAACTGGTTGGCAACTGTTCCATGGTGAAATGCCAAGATGATCCCCCTCCTCTTTCCCAACCCCAAGCGTGTTCCTTGTGTGCCATAACAGTGTGCAAAGTTGGAGATGAACAAGAGGTGCCGGGTCATGGAATGAGCTCACATCGTTCCATGCGCAAGTTGATGGCAGAACCCACTACGTGCTGCATGTATGCGCTGTCTACAGAGTAGTCCACACACTCCGACACATGCTCACGATGCTGAACATAGCATTCTGTGATATATTGCACAGGGCTCAATCAGAGAGCTTTCACATCACAAAGGTGTGTTCCTTCGTTCCTTTGACAGTGCCCATGCAAAGCACAGGTCCTACACCTGCCCATCCGGCTCAAACTGCAAAGCATCTGATAACACTGCAAGCCTAGTAAACTCTTCTCGATGTTTCTGCTTCATCTCGTCCATTGCCCGTACCGCAAAAAGAGTAGCAGCAACGCTCAGCAAGAAGCTGAAAAATAAGAACGCTGCATGTACACACAATAGCTTTGCATCGAAGGGACCAATGAGCGCCATGTGACGTCTGGAGTGGTGCAAGGATGTGGACGAAATGCTTGTCGCAAAGACTGCCAGGAGGAAGGGGAAATCAAGGTGGCCATGCAAATCTACATGCAGAGCATTGCAGGATGCGCGACACTGCCATATGCATTGAGACAGTTGAAGACGGAACGCGCCTGCTGCAGATTGTTCATACGAGTCTAAAGATTTTGACTGTCCGCTGTATCGGAGTCCAACATCAGCACAGACGTCCACAAAGAAGTGGAACAAAGCCACCATAGCGCACTGCAGAGTGACTGGTCGTTGCAAATGTGTCTAATAGACATGATCTCCACGCAACTGAGATCCTCCCAAAATGCACAGAACGCACTGTCTCCTGCACAGTGTCAAGGCAGCAAGGAGACTCAGTGCCAGTTTGCACGAAGAGAACGCACTGTGTTGTAAGTGAAGAATGCCATCACGAGCTCTCTTTGCTGATGAAGCACTCCTGCAACTCCCAGTATACTGAATATGTTGCTGAGAATGGAGGCATAGAACACATAGTCCAGTGGCGTCCGGAATAATAGATTCCGCTCTGCACAACACCGTGGTGCTCTCAGCATTCTTGTGTCCATATTGCAATGCATGACATCCCAAGGGAAAAAAGAAGGAAGAGAAATAAGGAGCAAGACTCGTGGGATACACATATGAGCTTGGTAGCAGCAGGCGAGCCTGTTAACAGTCAACGGAACAACAGTCACTACTGGATTCAAGCTGCAGGAGAGCGCACGAACGAACACGACGTGGTCTTCGTCATTTGAATCACTTGTAGCATCTGTATCTTGAGAAATCTGGTCCTTCAAGTACCGAGCCTGCGAATTTGCGTGTGCGTTCTCGACCATGTACGTCAGTGCCCAACGCGAAGTAGCATACGTCTGCAGCTCACCTTGTATCCTTCATAAATACCTAATAAACAGAGTCCAACTATGACTTGAAGCCCAGATATACTGAGCACTCCTCCCCCCGACTTCATGGCTGTGTTGTGCGCTCCCAGTCAGTGTGCAGAGCAACCCTCAGCGATCGTGCAGCTTTCTGGTCACGGGAGACGTCGAAACAGTCTGCAACGAGGCGACTGCTGCTGATGTAACTGTGTGAGATTGTGTGGGCGCGGGCAACCGTATCTTTGGCAAACCACTACGTGACGGAAGACCAACGGCTCCAAACGTCATCCAGAACCGAGTAAAATACAGACAGAACATAGGTCCAAATCAGAGCCGAATGCGCTCTCATCTGAACTGAGCTGCACTGTCCATTCAAATAGGGACATATATGACCCGCTAAAATTTTAAACAGTTTTTAAAACTGTCGGGACCGACAGATTTCCCGATACGATATTTTGCCGGAAATTAAAAATCTGTGGCAACCGATACAAGCCGATACCTAACCGATACAAGCTAGAAACACAGGCTGCAAGTGTTTGAGCACTGCTATACTGCACAGGAAGGTGCAGAGATGCTCATTTACATTCAAAATACAGATGGATGTTACTTTGCAGAACAGGAACACACAAACGCGCGAATCTGTCGCCCCTGGTGGCAAACATCGGGACAAGAAACGCACATGAAAGCATTCGAGTGACAAGCAATCCTGATCCCTGAGTGGGGAAGGCGTAAAGGCGAGTGGAATGGGTTTGAGACCACTTCTGTCAGTGCTGGACACACTTTCTGTGCCCGCAACGCTGCCTCTTGGCAGTAGTCTGTCACAACGACAGGAATATCTTGTAGCACAGACCACGCTAGTGACCATGAGGAGTATGCAGCAAGGCCGGCGTTGAGCAGGAATGCCAGGTCTGGAACGCACGTCTGCGTTGTTCCTTTGCTGGATGCCACTGCCAAAACGACAGACTCCCATTCTTCATGTACCAAGCCCCGGATGAAGCTAAACTTGAGCCTGTATGAAAAGTTCAGCTTTCTTGGAAATCGGCACTTGTGTACATACTGACTTGAAGTCACAACAGACGTGGTCCTGGAAGGAAGTTGCATCACACCGTTTGCTGCTGTCATCAGCAAACGGCGTAAGCTCTTCCTGGCAGTGATGTAACAGTGGGCTCACGTCCGGGCCCACAAAGATGATGTGCAGGTTCCGCAAGTCACGCCACAGGACAAGAAGCTCTGTGCAGCAATCCCGCAATGCAACCTCCTGCGCAGCTCCAGCAATAAGTAGCACAAGAGATCCACTGGACCGCATCTGATGCAGATTACGGCATGCCATCTTCGCACCATACCACATGGTTAGCGGCAGTGACATGACCAAGAGTGCTGGACTGTCAGTATTTACTGCTTTCCGCCATTCACAGTACGATCTCCAGGAGGCTCCATCGTACAATGTTTCTGGAAAGTAGGCCAAAAATCTCAAGGAAGGGTGTAGACTGTGACTGTATGGAGGCCCAGATGCTGCACAAGACGAACTGGTGATGAGGAGATGTGTGTCCCACGCAACATAACATCTTGTTGCAAGGGATTGGGTGAACAAGCAATTATAGTCGAGATATTAGAAACTGAATCTGAACACACTCCTTTGCACACTCCAAGCCGGTCCCCACAGCAACAGCACCTGACTGGCACGGGCACAAAGCCGAGAATGGAGGAGCAAGGTGGACACCAAAGTTGTCAAGGACATCACACACATGCTCATATTTGCAAGACTCAGCTCTCAAAATTGGGTTTCCCACTGCTGCGGTGCTCGATGAGACTGCCTGCTGCTCCTGTAATTGAGTGCGCATGCGCTCGCACTCGTCTGCAGGATGGGAGTGCATCCGCAGCGCTACATTGCAGCAAAGTTTCGAACAGAAGGGCATAGCATTGCACCCTTGACACCAAAATGCATCAGTCACTGCTCGTCCACAAACCTGACAATCCCACATCATGCGAAATCGGCCGGAAGGTTTATCGAACCAGCAGATTGAGTGGTTGCACAATCAGCAGGTTTTGAAGGTCTTCTTAAGACGCTCGAAGACTGAATGGGTGCGACCGGTCAAGCTGTGCAAAAAGCAAATCCATGCAAATTGAATGATGTCATGTATCTCTGAGACAGTGACGAGGTTTCCACACATACTCGTTGTGTGTTTATGGTTTCCATACACAATGATACATGATGCAAAGAAATGACAATTTAAACAAGAAAGTGCTACAAGCATGCTTCAGAAACTAGAATGTGAATTCGCCTCGACCAATACAAACTCAAACTCACGAGGCTTGTTGAAAAAAGCTGGTGATGCTTCGAGTTTTCTGAGCTGCCTCAGTCATTCCCTTGTTCTGCACCGGGACAGCAACTGCACTCTTCTCTATCTCACCGAAAGGGCTCGACTGCCATGCAGTTGGCTTCCATCTTCTGAGCACAGACTCTGCACCAGGCCCACCGCTTCGCTATCTTATCACACATTAAGAATGAACTCAGCTAAGCTTGAGCGAGGAAACACGCACCTATGTCCCGAAAGTTCACTGAGTTTCTGGCAGCGCCTTTGGCTTCATCATGCGACTTGGCTGCCAGCACACTTAGGAACATCTCTGATGCCTTGGTCAGCACTTTTACAGCGTCTGCTGCTATGCGTGATTGGTCTTCATCTAACATCACAATCTTCTTTACAACACTCGCGGGCAAGCTCATCGGGGCAGCCTTGCTCATAACACCTTCACCCGCCCCTCCATCAGGAGCAGCATCCTTCTTTGTTTGCTCTTTATTCTGCACCATTGGACGTAGATGTAAGTTTTGGATATTATCGGCCTGGCAGCTGTATCGATTCTAAAACACGAAAGTGCAAGACCACTTGTTCTGCATGAACAGCATCCCACCGTCTTCGCCTTGTCAGAGTACGCCTGCTTCACCTCATCTGGGCATTGCCTCCAGAGCTCTCCAATTTTCTTCCCTATCATGCCGATTGACACTTTTCCCGACTCTGGCTGCGCAGCTTGGAGTGCAGCTTTCACTTGCTCACGGTGCACGTTCGAAAACAGGAAGTATGCGGTGACACCTACTGCAGATTCTGGAGGCTCGGTATGTACTGTGATACTCTGTGTTGTAGGATGCTCGCTAGCACATATATCTGCACCCGGAACTGCATCCTGCTCGCACAATGGCATGTCTGCATCATGGTGGGCAGGTGGGGATGCATCTGTCCCACCTCCCTTGGAAAGAGGGGCCGCCTCTGACATTTCTACGTCTACTATGCAGTCACTGGATGCCTGCATAGTTGTAGAACAAGACGGCGGTACCAAGAACTGAAGGACTGCAATTTGAACCAGCCGTGGATGCAGGTTGCAGCCAGGCTGGGAACAAGGATAGCCTCTGCTATGAATTATATCTGACAGTAAGTTCTATAAAATACTGTTCGTATTGTATCAAGGATCGTTTCCTCAATTTATACACCACAAACCTGATACAGTCCATGCAGCCCATAAAGATCGCGCGTGTACGCCAAACACCATTGCACTGCTAGCTATTCATACATCGCGTTGTTTTACCTGCTGGGGTGAACAGAGACAACTGGTCAGTAGCCTTGCATTTGTGTTGATGCATGACAGCTGTATCTGACAGTCGACATCGGCCGGTACACTCCAGCAAAGCGGACACATCGAGCGAGTAGCTCACCTCGACAGGAGGACACAGAACGACATTAAAGGGTGGTGCTGGGGTTACAGCTCTCACATCATTTTTCGGAAGGTGCGTATATTTAGCACCAGTTGCAGCTAGGACAACACCTCCTCAGGCCAGCGCTCCATCGCTAAATACTAGAACTTCCATCTGTATCACAATATCGTAGTCATGAGTATTGTTGACGACTTTACGTTCAAGCCTACTCCGGCACCGGAATCTTCGCTGGACTCTGGCGTTTCTATGGATCAAGTGTTTGCTGGTCGCATTCTACAGCCGGTATGTGTCGCAACGATATGAAATACGTCCTACGTTGCATTTCCATTTCAGGTATCCTAACAGGGAGATTCAGCTGCAGAGCACCGCGCAGAACAAGGAGAATGCAACCGCGACGGATGTCAACAAAGTTCCGCGAATGTCTCCTCAGGCAGCCCCAACAACACCTAAGCTGGTGAAGCCAATCAGGATGATTGACACATCGAGGTCGGCAAATGAGCTGCCTGCCATGGTGGATTTGGTGAACTGGCGGAACCCTCCTGCAGCTTTCTGTATGATGATTGGTGGAGCGATAGTCTGCTTCGCAGGCCACCATATCTTCGGCACCAACGCTCCTTTGCTTAGCAGTGCGCAACGAAGCTATGCTCATGCCTCACAAAATTAGCAGTTTGCAGCCTTGAGAGTCCTTGTGTGTGTGCAGGCGTTTCGACTCTGTTCGCATGTATTCTGGGTGTCAATTTCTTCCGAGAAGCTTTTTCTACATCATGGCTGAAGGAGTCAGCCTGGCAAGACTCGGAGTTTGAGCAACTTTTGATAGATCGGTCTAAGGATTTCATCAAATTTGCTTGCTTCACCAGGGACCAGCTGCTTTGTGCATCAAACCCTGGCACCATGTTGCGCGTGCGCTCCTGTGTACCCTTGCTATAGAACAGCCACATATCTCAAGGATTATTTGCCTGTCTCTCAAGGTTGTGTCCAATCACGAACCTTCTAATTCGTTACTTTGATGGGGAAGTCTCACCATGAATCAGTGTGCAGACATGGTTCGTCCTGATGACAGTGCGCAACGTTTCATACTACGTGCCAATCTGGTCGATCCTTGCATTCTTCTGGGTTGGCATGTTCATCGTCACACCCTTCAGGAAGCAGGCTGATCAGGCCATCTTTTCAGCGTACAAGCATGGTAAGAATGTGTGGCAGGTAGGGTTCATTGACCTCCTTTCCCGTTTCTGCAAGGAGCAACAATGCAATCGAGCAAACATGCTAGTAGAACGTTTTGTGCATAAGCTTCTTGTACCACAATTGGGAGGGATGAAAACCATCATTGCACAGTGTTTCGGTTTCCTGGGAGAAAGAGCATGTGTGCACGCAGGTGACAGCAAAGGCAATTCGCATGAACAGGGTCAGCAAAATAATTTGCATTTCGATTGTGCTTGCGGCACTTATGATTCTTACAGATACCACTTCCCGTGTAATGCTTGGCCTTGGATTCCTGATGTACATTCGTTGCTCAATGCACAAAGAAGAGGTGTGCACCATGATCTGTTTGTTTCTGACTTGCACATGTATGTTCGCGTAGAGATTCATGTTTAAGTAGTGATCAACAGTGTCACTTAATTTGTCAGGTCACACACCTGAGAACTACTCCCAAGCATTCAGGACAGGTTTTATCCAACAGAGCGACAATCGTTACCAATATATTGCAAGCATCCAAAAGTATGGCATTCGTCAGGGGTTGTGCATTTGCTTGACAACAGCACGTACACAGCACATGTTTTCTGGATTCCCGCTTTTAGATTTCTTGGTACCGGAAAGAATGGCAAGAAAACGCACCGGTTGTGTCACTAGACTTGGCCTGCTTTTTGTTATTGTTTGTCTAGCCACTAGTTTGCTGTCACTATCTGGCTGACAATGCATGCACGTGCACCGTCGTTGGTCTGTACGGTATTGCCTTTTCCTGGACACTCTTGGGCCACTATCGTTGTAATCCTTCAATGCAAGCACCGTGTGCATTACGTAAGCAGTCGCCTGTGTATTGATGCAGATTGAGAAATGGCACGGAAACAAGTTTGTCAAGTGTGTGGCGCAGAGCCCGCTGCTCCGCTCCGCCCAGCGTGGCTGCAAGACGATTGGATTCTTCGCAGATGATGTACTGATGTCGGCCATGAAGTCTGTCAGGAACCATATCAAAGCATCAGAGCATGATGAGTAGGCAAAGATGCATTGTGCATTGGAACACTGTGTACATTGGATCTTGATGTTTTCTTGAGGTTGTGCTGAAACAAGCCAGTACTTTATAGGTGCAATAGGCAAATTCCCCCCAAAAACAACTTTTACAGATTTCGCTGTCGCTTGCGTGTCGCCGCGTTGTCAGGCTGAAACAAGGCTGTCAGTGGACGCTGCCCGCCCATCATGTTGGGTTGCTTCGCAGTGAGTGACTCCGTGTCAAAAATCAGCTCTGATGGTGGAGGCACTTGTACTGTTCTTGAATAGGTCTCTGCACATTGCAAACTGCTACATCAAGGTCGTATTTGGCACCTGCGGTAATGCAGCAGGGTCGTTATCGTACCTGTGTTCTTGTTGGCGGTGTCCAGAACAGCTAAACAGTCATCTGCACCACCTTGTGGCTTCAAACAATCAACTTGTGCTCGCCAAAACTCATGTGCCTGTGTTGCCTGGCGCAGCAGTTGTGCATGAAGGTCCGGGAATGCTGCTTCGAAGTGCTCCTCTTCCTGCAGTGATGATAACTCCTCCACATGCTACTCAAATTGGAGCTCTGCGGATAAGGAGATGTGGACGCAAGTCAGTGTAGCTACAATGCCAGCCCACACAGCAGCAGCATGATCGCAGCACCTTTTTTGAGAAAGGAAGCTCGAGGAAGCGCTTGCGCTTGTCATCATCTTCCTGTGCCCAGTTCCCAAGAAAATATAGCAGCCCATTCATGTCCTCTGTGTGCTGAGATGAGCTAGTGAACCTGCGCACCTGTGACAGCGCACCATGCAGGTCATCTAGGTCCAGCAGCGTCAGCACAAGTCGCTCAAAGGTCTGCATCAACCAATAGACGCTTAGCTTCCGTGGCTTCCTGCTCTCCATACACAGCGCTTTTCAAAGCAGCACTCGTCAGCATGTAGTGTACCATGCAGACCTGTCCGGGGCCACGCTCAAGGCTCAGACCCGATGCACAACACATGGCCTTGCACCACAACATGCCAAGGCAGCCACCTGTCCTGCAACGAGAATGTTGGGGAAAGTAAAGCACAGCGCACCGCAACGCAGTGGCCCTCAGCCGGTATGGTGCCATGGCAGCACCGCTGGATGAGCCTCTCAGCATGGACGGTTTCGCCTAGAGCTATCATCAGCTGTGAAGCATACAGCAGGAGGTCAACATCACAGCACGTGCAGAGCTCCAGTGCCGCAGTGGAGGCGGCTGCAGGTGGACTGGCGAGGTGCTCGCTGCCCAGCGCCTGCTCTACCAGAAAGATTGCGTGCCACCACTGCGCCTTCTGATGCTCAACTCCAAGCGCTTCTGCCAGCCTCTGCACTTGCACAGGATCTTCAAACTCGAATCAAATCAGTGGATGCCTGTTGGGGCCCAGAGGTAGTTGACACATGCGAGCCACATGTGCTCTGATCACTGGTGCGCAAGGCCAGCCCGGCACAGGAGCATCACTCCTCGGGCATCACACAGTCGCCCACCTGATAAACGATAGCTGGTGGACTGGAAAAAGCAAGAACTGTGTGACCCATACAATTACCTGGCATAACACACCTCTTGCGGGTGCAACTCCCTCAACTAGAGCACTGTGAAAGAGGAGTGATGCACGACAGGCAGCTTGCCATGGTCACACAGTCCATACCCAACACACTAAAATCACAGCAACACTGGACGCATGCATGTTAGTCCTCAGGGCAGTGCACAAGCCAGGAGGGCTGGGCTCAACGAGCTGCGCACACCTTCCAGTCGCATGCACTTCCTGAGTCCCACACATAGTACAGCACCAAACGAGCCCTGGCTGCTGTTCTGGACGCGTGCATCTCACACCCGCATGGATCTGTAAGGAATACAGACTTCAGGCACTCCAGGAGGTTCGAGCGTGGGTACAGGGCCACAGCTCGGGAGTCTGCAGGCAGTGCATGCTGGATCTGCGTCAGCGTGCAATGGTCCTCTAGTGCTGCGTCTTGCAGAGCGTTGCCTCTGGCGTCTGCGGCAGTTCGCAGATGTGCCAGGTCTGGAATGTGTCCACAGCTGCCCCCTTGGTTTGACAGCCAGCTTAGGGCCCCCAGTAGCTGCTGGTACTGCTGCAGCTGATCTGCACTGAGTGACGCTGGTCTTGCAATATGACGTTGGGGGTGAAGGATAGGCTGCGGCTTTGATGGCATTGTGCAACATTGAAACTGCGGCTGTTCATGCTCTGCGCACCCATGTGCACTCAACACCTCAGCGGCTCCAGCTGCAGTGGACATGACACAATTCCCGCTGCTTGCCACGGTCCACCGTCGATGTGTGACGTATTGTCAGGCTCAATACGTACTAGAAGTTGAACCTGTTACAGCACGTTGTCACGAATTGAGTGGTTACCATAGACTGCATTACTGTCACTACAAGTGGGTTGTGATTGAGTGCTACGGAAATACGTTACAGGGATGTTGACCAAGCACCTGATGGTACACCATCAAAAGGCAAACTACCACAGCGGATCGCATCGTTAGCTGTCCGCACTCCAGCCAGTTTAGTCGACATCTTCGATATTAATGATGGATTTGCAATTATGTTGCCACCTGACATGACCCCGTTCAGTTCGTTCATGATGCTGGCAGCTGATTCCATCACCCACAGTTGACAGGCATCGCCTTGCATTACTGGCATGTGCCGGACATCTGTAGAGCTCAAGTTGGGATCACCACATATCTCCAGAGCATAATCTGCAACGAAGCTGGAGTGTCCTCTCGTGCAGGCCTCAGAAATCAGTGCTGCTGTTGCGGTGGTCTCGTCCAGAGCCGGTTGGGCATTCCCTGAAATGCTTGCAAGAGCATTAAATAAAGACGTAAACGCAGTAGATGGCGCGAACAAGGAACGCAGGGGCTCGCTCAGGGCTTCCGCAAGAGTAGCCATTTCTTTCCCAGGGCTCTATTGTAGCAACATCACACGTAAAGGGTGCTGACTCGGGTACGACTATGCATACAAGCACCTTGACTTTCTTGCAAGCCTATTCTACACAAGCGATATACGAATGCAAATAGCTTTTCCCACTGTATACAATTTGTGCTGAAGAATGCTGCAGGTTCGTACAGTTGTGGTCATAAACTTACAGAAGGAGCCAGCCGACATTTGTGAATGTATGCGTTCCGGCTGTGCGCTCTGCACAATGGTCGTCGAGAGTTGCATGCGGCCGTGTCAATTCATCGATCATGATCACACCCATCTCCTAGAATGCACTTTATCAGCAGACATGCAATGTTCAACCTTCGAACATAATGTTTGCTGACTTCCGTCTAAGCTATGTGCCTGTTGATCTGTACCTGTGTGTGTTGACACAGGTTTTTTTAAGTTGACACACGTTTCGCCGCGGCATGACCCTACTCTGAGACAGCATAAGTTTGGAATTTGTAGAAGACTTACTATGGACCAGCGCTTCTTGAGGAGAGGGGAGCAGTTCTCTGCAGGCTATCGGGTATGTTGCATCATGTACACTTTCTGCAGTTCAGTCTACGGTCGTGTTTGACCAATCGTTGTTCATGCAGAGAGAGCAGTTTGAGAAGACGCTGCAAGCAGGAACGGACTACAGTCTGCCTAGGAATCAGAGAATAGAGGATGAGGTTGACTTTGGCAGTGTCTCAGCTCCAACTCTGGTCACTCCAATACCGCCTGACAACAAGGGGTACATGCTCCTACAGAAGATGGGATGGAAGACTGGGACTGGCCTTGGCAAAGCGGAAAGTGGTAGGCACTTGCGTCACGATTCATGACATGTGCTGAACCTGTGACAGCGTCTGTGTGAACGCATGGTGGGCCAGTTCATCTTCC
This sequence comes from Ulvella scutata, assembly GCA_032359135.1. Lineage (NCBI taxonomy): Eukaryota > Viridiplantae > Chlorophyta > Ulvophyceae > Ulvales > Ulvellaceae > Ulvella > Ulvella scutata. Next base: position 129,863 of record JAUMHD010025331.1, on the reverse strand, counting down.
TCAAACAAAAGGAGCTGACTGCACGCTCGTCTTCACAGGTTCTCAGAATTAATGTATTGTCTAGTTGAAGGAGTTCAGGCCACCAACGACCAAAGAATTAATATGTACCGATTCTCTATGAATGTACAACCTGGATTATCCAGGCAGCTGCTACAGCCATTGACAAGCATGGTTCGGAATGACTGGCGTGTATTCTCGTCCGCACAGGCCTTACTGCCCCAGTTGGGACTGAAGTTATGGACTCTGGAAACAGGATGGGTCTCGGGCGAATGCAGCTGGAGCACGATCTTCTTGCGGCAGAGACAGCCACACGGCGGCAGCTCTCTGTAGAAGAGCAGATGAATGAAGACATGCAGACGACACAGAGCCGGCTGCAGCGTGCTGAAGAACGAGAGAAGGTGGAGGCACATGTGCAGGAGATCAAGAAGTCCTTCTTCTGTGAGGTGTGGGGTTGCCTTCCATGCAGCACCTACACCTTCTCCTTCGTGCTGCTCCAACTTAGTTCCATGCGCGTTCAGACTTCCATGGCAGCACGCGGCTCTGTGGCTCTGGGTGCTGTTGTGGGGGGACCAGCGAAGCAGCAGTGGCTGTGTTTTGACAAGACAGAACAGAACATCTGTTAGATGTGAAGCTGTGGCCCTCAGAGTATGCGTCCACAGCAGAAGTGTGTGCAGGACTGCAGCAAGCAGTACAACTCGATAGCAGAGCTGGAGGAGCACCTGAGCAGCTACGACCACCACCACCGCAAGCGGCTGGCGGACCTGAAGAAGATGGAGCATGAGAGGACCAGGGAGCAGCGCAGCAAGAAGGAAAGCAAGCGTCAAGCCAAGGAGGCTGCCCGCCTTGAGAAGCAGTGCGTGCTTGCATTGCCTGTGTAGACTGTGCTTCTCAATGCGGGCTGTAGGTCTTGCGAACGCTGAGGCAATACGCGGCTTGTGTTGGAATGATTCATGGCCGATGTGATCAGTCAGGTTGCTTGCAGCTTGAGTAGCTGCTATTCTGGGGAAGCAACGCATCTAGATACATGACCATGTTCCTGTCAGCCATTGTCCCTCTATCTCACAACAGCATGGTGCCTCAGAAAGCTTGCGGACGCACTTGGTCCTATAAGTTTTGCTGCTTGTGCAGAATCGCAGCTGCACGTGGCATGAAGGGCACAGGTACTGTGGGGGCGCCGCGCACTGGTCCGTCTGTACCGGCCGCCCGACCTCCGGCTGGACCTCCACTACCTCCTTCGCAACCGCTGCCAGGTGCTCCACCGTTACCATCCCCTGCTCAACCGCCACTGCCACCCGAGCCTTGCCCCTCTGGCAGCCACTGGCACAACGGGTACACTACGGCTGGCTCGAGGGGAAGTTTGAATGCACCTGCACAGCACCAGTGGCGGAGCCAGCCACCTCCTGCGCCTTCACTACCACCGGAGACATCTGGAGGGTCGTTGTCATTCGGGGGGTTTTCTCTGGCACCGACTGGTAGTCCACATGGTTACGTGGCAGCCGTCGACGTTCGGCCGGCCTGCCCACCACTACCACCCTCGAACGTCGAGGCAGGCTTGTCATTATCACTAGGAGGACAAAGTCACAGCAAGGGCGCGCAATTTGCGTTTGCGTTTGGCAATCAAGCTAAACCTGCAAGCGCTTCCAAGCCGAAGGCATCGTTGTCAATGTTCAGCGCAGGAGAAAATGAGTAGCGTTAGATCATAGTGATGCAGTGTTGTTGGTGTTATTCTTGTTATTGCAGTGTAAGTCGAAGTCTCTGAGCACTGACATCTTGCGGATCCGATTCTGTATCTGTTACAGCGTGGCAGACGATTCTTCGTCTCACCTGTACACGTCCGTTCTAACAAGTGGCAACATCGTGCACTTTGCAATTGCACGCGTCGCTCGTGTGCTGGTGGACTCGACATGTCTGCATGCGCCAAAGCTGTGGCTCCCATTGAAGCAGGCAAAGGACTGACAGCACAACCACAGTCAAGATACGCGAAGATCCAAGGACTACGCGCGTGCAACAGTAAGCACACATTACGGGTTTCGGCGACTGCAGAGAATGATAATGGTCTCTTTGCGACCGATATCGGCAAGCAGCTTCTCTACAAGGCAGGAAAGCTGCTGGGAGCGTGGGTTGGCAAGCGAGAGCGAATCGTTTACTCTTCTGTAGTACCAACAGGATCACATCTGCAAGATGTTGCCGAGATATGGGCACGTGAGTTCAACCGGCCGGAGTTAGTTGAGGACTTGTCCAAGGATGCTCTGTCCAACCCCAGTGGTCCAACCTCAGGGCTTTCACAAGTTCAGAAAGCCCTCACGCATTCGTTTCGTGTCTCCGCAGCATACGTGGAGGTCACAGAGATCAAGAATGGGGCAATAGTGTGCACAAGCAAGAAGCTGATTGGCTTGTGCAGATGTGTGAGTGATGGATACTTTGCAGCAGAAGTAGTGGACTGCTGTGTTGACCCACAGTACCAGAGAAGAGGAATTGGCACCAAACTGCTGCACACGCTCTGCAGCGAGACAAGAGAGGCTGGGGCTCAGAGTATTGCGGTGTTCAGTGTGCCAGACAGCCGGCTGTTCTTCTGGAAAGCTGGGTTTCGGATGGACTTCAGGTGCTTCCTTCCCTCTTCGCTGCAGGTAGCATTGAGGGGCTTGCCCAAGTTGCGCAGTTTCCGTGCTTTCAAACCAATGTGATGCATGCAATATTTAAGGGACAACCTCAAACACATCTACGAAGCACACAGCCACTGCTCCCTACCATAGTGCTCTAATCAAGATCATCTGGCATGGTGCAGGTACAAAATTATGGTGTATGATGCACTGAAGCCAGCTCCGCTTGCGAGTGGGTCAGCGACGCGAAGCTCAGATGTGACTGTAGACGAGCTCAGTGAGATTTTTGGAGCGCGTAGGTGAGGCCAGTTCACAATCCTGAACGAGTGTCTAGAATAGATTTTGAGCACCATGCCTTGGGTGACCACAAAGAGCTCCATTTGTAACCTTCAGTGTCTTCGTCTCTGTCAGCTGCACTGGTTTTGTGTGGTGTGTGCCAGCGCAGTGACAGCTTGCGCACGGCCACCCTGACTCCCATGTCTTCATACGAGCACAACTCGTCGCCTTCATGTCCCATACCCCTGCAAATTTCGCCATGAGTAAGAGTGCTGCTGAATGTTCAGTTGCAGTTGGCGACATGGAGATGACAGAACTATGTGTGGCGCATCAGTGCGTGCGCACCAGAAGTGCAACTGCCGTCACAGAAATGGGTGTGCCAGGTGCACCGTCATGAGCTGTCACGAACAGCACTACACCATGTGGCTTGATGTGTGTTTGATTTGTATCAAAAGCAAGACAAGATTGTTCAATGGAACGAACGAAGCAGGAACGACGGGCATGCAGGCATGTGCAGGGCGGACAGGGGAGTGCGACTGTGCGTGGGCATGGGTGTGCAGGTCAACGCGAAAGGTAAGCACTTCATGTAGGCATGGCATGAAGGCTGCCTCACCCATGAATTGTGCTTAACTGCAGCATGCAACAACATCACCAGCAACTGCAGACTATGCAGAGTTTGTTTGAGAAACGCACCCTCCTATTTCTGGCATCATGATAACCGCAGTTGATGTCACCCTGGCCTTCATGTCGCCCATGTCCCACTGCACACTGCCATGCCTTGTATCCCGGTACACACATCTGTCGATGAGCCATGGACAGCAGCATTTCTTACACATGGCAACCCATATTGTGATCGAGGTAATCACGGTTTCCCCAAAAGCATCAGCCCCACATGGAAAGTGAATCCTCTCTGTGGCAAAGACAGGTAGACCGAGTTGGGAGTCTTCACACGCCTCGTGTAGACAATGTTCAAGAAGCTCACCTCGAATTTGTACGCGCTGTTGAGAGCAGCCTTCCCCGTCAACTTCCACAGCAACAGTGGCTGCAGTCGGGGTCGCCTGCTAGTGCTGTCCCAGAGTGACACGCCTGCCGCCGCCTGCTCACAAGTTATATATACCTGTCTCATGATAACAATGACGGACCTCGACATGCAGACCAGAAGAGGTATTTTGAATCGTTATCGTCTCCAAAGCCGGAAATTCCACTGTCAGTGTACCACACCTGAAAAACAAGCCGGGAAAGAAATCCAGGCAAGTGCACTTGCTGAGTGACACACTGCAGGCTGCGCTGCCTGGTGCTACCTGTGATGGTCTGACACCACCTACTACTCTGAGGCTTGAATTGGAACTCAAACCATGTCTTCTGAGGCTTGTTCGCAGACTTCCAGGGCCAATGGCATAATGAGATACCTATTCTGCCTCGCCCCTGCCTCCTTCCAAATCTATATGCACCTGCTCTTTGCAGTCTATATGGCGTCTTGAGAGGCAGTCTAAGCTGCTGAAAGTGGCATACCTTGTGCATAATTTGGCTTGGAGCATCGGACAGAAAGTGAAGTGACAGTTGTCAAGAAGACGATCCAATGAGTCCATCGACCTATACGTATTGGAGGCGTTGCCCTGGCTGTATGCGTAGTCACGAGAAGTGTTGTAAGGCACTCCTAGTAGGTCAAGCTGGTTGAAGTTGACAAAATGCTGCTCGTTGTCAATAATACCCTCTGCCATGGCTCTGGCTCCCCCTTCTGCATCCATGTACACTTGGTGACTTGGCCCCGCCATAGCATCAGCTATACTACGGCCCGCAAGATACTAATATCTAAGCACGAATTATTCAACCGTAGATTCGTGCATCCGGTATCCAGCAAGTTGTGTCGGAAAGGTTCGGACCGATCAATGCAACAGCAGTACCATGCAGCAGCTTCATCACACACGGTGAAGCGCTCCAGAACAGCTTTAGCGGAACAGGGAGGGAGTGTTTGCTGGTCTGGTCATGGATCCTCGGTAATGTTTCGCTGAAGATGTAGAGATATGGCTCCATGGCTTCATGCATGGGTCGGTTGAGCTTCGAACATGCATGTACATGCAGAGCTCTGTTCGAAGCACGGGCGACGAATGTGTCAAGGAATTTGGGGGAAGTTGGTAGCTGAGCAGGGATCCATGCACGAGATGCTACTGTTCTGTAATATGACACGAGGTTCAAGTTCAAAAAACAGGATTTGTAGACACAGCATAGCTTTCAGAGACAGCAACATCTGAAAGACAGCCAACTGCCTTCATGCTGCCCATCGCCTCCAAGTCCCCCTCGCACCTGATGGAATCGTGGTCTGTGGCACGTCAATTGAGTCCCAAACACACGTCACGTGCCCACAATACCTAGCTTATGGCTGACCATGTCGCCCTGCCCATCTCCACGCAATTCGAAGGGGCGCTACTGTACCACTCACTACAGCGTAAGCTCTCCCACCTCCAGGTCGCCGTTGACTGGCACAGTCTGCAAGACCCCCTCCACGAGCGTCAGGATGGCATTGCACGCCACGAACTCCACATCTTCGATCTCCTCGATCCAGGGACGCACAGACTAGACCAGGATCGGATCCAACAACTCCGTCTCCCCCTGAAGTGTAGCGCCTTCTTCCTCGAGTGACAAAGTTTTTTTCACTCAGAATCTCCAACAGGATAAGAGCCTCGCGCCGGAACATCGGTGGACGGACCGGCGGCGCTCAGCAACCAGCCCCGAGCAACCCTCCCAGAAGGAAGACCCGCTAACACAGCAACAGTAAACGACGGAACACACAGCGCGTGCGGCCTGGGCCTCCATGGCGGCACACTGCGGCCAAGCCTCCACCGAAGGACCGGCCGCTTCACCGGCGATGACCCTGATCCAGCCAGCCTTTGGGCCGAACTCATCCTCATGCAAGGGCATCACTTCCTGCATGGGTGCCTTGACGTAACATCTGTGGGGCTTCTCACCGCGCACAAGATCGTACATGTGCGCACCACCGCCCAGGCTTGCACAAAAGTTCAGGAAACTGCCCGGACTACTCAGGCCGACTGTTGATTGTCCTGGTGTAATCACCTAAAAATAACGGTTTATCCCACCTAGAGGTACCATCTGAGAAACATTTGCTCTTAGTTTCGGGCCGAATGTAGTACCATGCCACCACCTCCTCGCCTGCTGCTGCAGCCCTGAGCGCCTTGCACTGCTGCACAGCACTGCCAGCCAGATCACGGTGGATTCCTCTAACGTTGCTCACCTGCCCACTCCTCTCCCTCGCTGATGGGGAGTGCATTGACGGCTACCGATTCTGGCTTTGCATCTGTTGCATGCCACCAGTCACGGTGGAATATTCATCACTCGTGAATAGAGCCACTTTTCCGACACCTTGATCATACGCCCGGCGACGCAGCAGGCTAGGCACGGGGGGGCGTCTATGCCCTTTTCAACCCTGGTCCTGGCCCCATGGCTATTGACACGGTTGTCACCCACCCTGGGGGCGCCGCCGACCTCACCCGCGCCTCCGCTGCTGCGGCCCTCCGCCCGCATGCGCAGACGCTCTCAATTTGCAGCGCATCGTGTGCCCGGCCTCACATTCTGCGTCTTTGCCATTGACTTCTATGGACACCTTGACACATAAGCAGTTGAGTACCTGCGGCTTCCAGCACAGGCCATGTGTGAGAGCATCAGGAGGTTAGTACAACATTGTGCACAGGTAATTATGCGATGCTTCGGATTGGTCAGCAGCTGCACTCCCATGCAAGCTGGCACGTCCAGCTGCCTGGCCTCCTCATCCCAATGGTGGAGGCGGAGTGATGCTCAGTGCTTTCTGCCTGGGCCATTGTTGATCGTGGTTGATACTTTTTGTTTATTCATGCACTCTTGATGCACTAGCTCCCTTCCCTGCGTCCTGTTGATGAAATTACACAGCACCAATCTGAGATCCAAGTCCCATTCGCAAACCCATTTCATCGATGAACATACAATCAGCTTTACTCTACATGGCCAACTGCAAGCCAGCAACACACTCCAGGGCAACCCTTGCCACTGGCAACAAGACAAGAAACAGGTTTCCAGACCAGAGGCTGCAGTAAGCGAGCCATGCATGCCTGCCCTCCTTCGTCCGCCCTCTTGCACTTGCACACTTCGAAACCCAACACCGGCACTATGTAGGCACTTCGCATGACATGAATAACCACCATCCATACTCTATCACTGTCATCCAGACATAATGCTAGCATTATGTCGGGCCATTCAGCGGTTTTGGTTGTGTGCAGCGCTACACACAACACGTGACCACATGACCTGCTTGCGGTCATGAGGCACCGCCCAAAATGGCGTCCCAGTCTGCATTGTCCGGCTTCCCTGCTTCGACCCATCTCCTCTTCACTTCATTCATAACACCTTGATGTGTGCTGCATGATACCATGATGTGACCTGTGATTGAAGGCACCAACATAGCCACCAAACCATTTAGCCGCACTCAGTTTCATCCCAAAGCAGGACATGGGCAGGAAGATGCGCACTGGGCTTTTGTGCATTCGTTCAAGCTGTTGAGCTGCTTCCTGCAGGCCCAGGTTGTCGAGAACAAGCGCCCTTCAGCACAGGTCACAAACGCTTCTGTGGCCTCTTTACACTGCTTGAACGCTCTAATTCTCAGCTGATATCTCATTGCTGCAAGAAAAGAACACTGTGAGCGAATCCACATCTCAGATCTCACGTCCAGGTTCTGGAAGACCTCCTGTTCTTGTGGACTACAGAACTGCGCACCAGCTTCCACCTTCTTGGGCACATCTTCTATTTCCATCCTCAGATTCGGAACCTCTCCTTTGATCCAATGTGTACACTGTGCTTCACGTGTGAGCAAGAAATTTCTTTTTGATCTTGTGATAGGTTTCAGCTGCAAGGAAGAACTTTGGAAAGGGAGTAAGAGGCCAATTGACGAAGAATTAATGTAAAAACTGGATGCACGGCTGCCTTGCCCTACCCGGCAGTTTGGCTCGTTTTGCATGGCCGGTTTTGAGAATCACAATTAGGCTGTCACATAACGCACTGATGTAAGACCTTTACAACTCGTTACCAAGTATTGAAATTGATATATTTATCATCGTGCTAGTGACTGTCGTGTGTGCGCCAGTGTGCTCATGGGCATAAGCTGTACTTGTCAGTCTTCAGGGAAGGTGAAGTGGCCCAACCTGTTTATGAGAAAAAACGTATCTGTCAGAAACAAATCTCCAGTAAAATTCAGATATCATCCTTGTGAAGACATCTTGTGCGGTCGGTAGCTTGAAGCATGTCCAGAGCTATTCACTCTGCTGTACGCAGCACTTGGTTTGCACTCCCTGCAGCCGTAGCAGTCACTTACATGGCTACACCGTCCAGAACAGAAGCTCGTGCGGAACCACGTCGGATAGAGCGCGAAGAGTACGCCATCACATCCGTTGTACTGGTCAAACTTGTGTGCATCAACAAGATGTGCACAGCCGTTCCACTTTCTTAGCAGGCAGCTCCTAAACTTCGAAACACGGATCTTATTTTCTCATTCCTGATATCATAACTGCTCTTGCTAGTATAACTGTGCCCAGAGCCGCAGGGTACGAGGTGCTCATGAGCACTCACCCATTGTAGCTGCCTGTAGGTTGCTCCTACTAAAGTGCAAATTTTGCCACATACAATGCACTCATGTACTGTCCAGAACATTCTGCGACCATACTGGTGTATTGCACAGGGCTCCTCGGGTGAGAGTGCCAAAGGGTGAAACCCAACAACAAGGTGCCTCCATCTGGTCCTGCTGCAGGTGTGTTCAGCGGCTACTGGCTGAAGATGGTGCCAGAACTGTGCCATCTGCGGGTCAGATGCTGCGCAGGCATAGCATTATCGGGCGCATGATAGCTCAAGACTACTGGGTGCAACTCTATTTTTCCAATTGCTGGTTTTGTTCCTGCGATGGACTAACAATTTCATGCTGATTTGGACACAATTGTGATTACATGCCGTTACCTGCTCTTGGCTCTTGGCAGACAGGGCCGCCCTGTCCTGTGCCATGCAAAACAGCTGGCACCTCTCACAACACAAAACAAGGTTCTCTGAACATGCGTCCACATGACAGCAAGCGCAGCCACTTGATTCCCTTGCTTGCTGCCTGCCAGAAAGCTCTGTCACAAAGTGTGTCACAACTTTACCGGGAGGCCGCTTGCCAACAGCGGGGTGTGTGTGCAGTTCGACATGATGGAGAGCGAGCAGATGGTGCAAGACATGATATGTGTATACAACAAAAACACCAGAGAATTCCACACCGTTGTGAGGGTAGGCCGCGATGTGTGCGGATGTGAGCCCCCCTGCTCGCCACCCTGCTGCCCTGTTGTGCTTCGAACACCCCCTGGGGAACGCCAAGCACACTTACCCTCCTTGTGATAGTCTATGGCTTTGCCATGTTCCACTGTAGCGTGTGCATGTCCCCTCTGCTTCCTGCCTGTGATTGGAGTGTATGGTGCTTTGCCAGGCGTGAACCTGTCTTTGTGCGCATCGCCATGCATGTGGGCCGGGAGGGTGTTGGAGGGCAGGCTACAACTCGTGCACTTGCATGCAGACCCGTCGACAGTCCATGGGGGGCTCACAGCTGCGATTGCAGACGAATCGTTCGGGGGTACGGTGTCCGTTCAAGCGTTGCTGTGTGCTCTGCAACTGCAGGACCTGCGCTGCGGCAACAGCGGCGGCCTGTGTGTCTTGTGGATAATGAAAGCAACATTACGTGACATGCACCACGCCGCCGACGATGCCAGTGGTGGTGCAGTTGTGCCTGCAGCCTGCGTGCGAGCACGGCGCCTGAACCCTGTGGGCACGGGCCTTTGAAACTTCGTCTACAATGCCACAGTGACAGATGCTTGTGCCTCAGATATAGTCGTTGTGGCACCATGCTGGCTGCATGTAATCGCATGCTCCACGAAGATCCCGGTCAACAGCCCAAGCATGCCGCTTGGGTGGTGACACATAATGGGCGCAAGAATCCTGTGCCACTCCTCACACCGGCTTGCGCCGATGCAGTCGTTACTCCCAAGCCAAGAAAGCGTGGCTGGTGCAGGTCTGTATGTTTCACTGTGGACAGCAGGAGTGCTGGGCTGGAGGCCGCCTGGGCTGACGGCGCGGCTAGAGGTGGACTACAAGGCCCGCCTGCCCTCTGACTCTCTCATCCAATGCACCGTGCAACTGGAGGAGGTGGACGGCCGAAAAGTTTGGATGCGGGCATCGATATTGGACGGCAATACTGGCAAGCAGTGTGCTGGTGCCAAGGCACTGTTTGTGTCGCCCAGGTGGTCGTCCACCTTGCGCCGGCTGCTGCCAACTTCCAAGGAAACCAGATGACGTTCTTCTGGGGTTTCTTGGCACAGCGCGCAGACGTTTATAGTGACCTGCAGTTACATGACATATGTCTGGATTGTTTGGGTTCATGTGGAGCTCTCCAGGCGATGCTTCGCATTGAAGTGTGTGCAAGTTGTGCAATAGACGGAATCACATGATTTTAAGCTTGCAGGAGCAAGAGGTTAGTTGTAATTTTCTGTAACATTCGTATGTTATGTTCTGAATCCATGCCTGCAAAACTGTCATAACCAGTTTTTATTCACGAGCTACTCACATCACCGTTACTGGCCATCTTCGCAAGGGCATAACAGAGCAGATCATAGCTATATCGTATGGGGAAATGTCACCGCTTACAAAACATGTTGGCGTTCTGAATTCAGTTAGGTCGGGTTGGACCACCTGCAAGAGAGCAGTGGAGAGCCCAGGGCCATATTGATGCAATGGCTGAGAGTGGTAACAGCAGCTGGCTTCCAACATGCTTATTTTGGAGTCGCAAGTACCTGCAACCGCACGAGCTGCCCTGGGTCTTCCGATTCTCTTTCGCTGTTATGGCGCTCATGAGCTTTGGCATTGGCGCCAATGATGCAGCAAACAGTTGGGTAGTCATGCCTCCCTGTTTTCTCCATTTTGCACTAGTAAGTATCGTGCGTGAGTGTCAAGCAGGCGATTGCACCTCCTTCACACAGCCTGTTCTGAACAGGTTGGGGCACGAGTGTCGGCTCAGGAGCGATCAAGCTATCCCAAGCAGTATTTGTTGGAGGACTTATGGATTGGCTGGGGGCAACTTTATTGGGCTCTGGTGCGAGTTGTTCTCTTGGCATGTACAGTGGGGAAGACGCATCCTACAATGTGGCTTGATGGCTGCACCAGCATGTGCTTCATAGTATGGCATACATGCAGGAGTTTCAGACACAATCCAGAGAGTGTCGGATCTCGAGGGTCCCTCTTGCTGGGCTTGTGGCGCCTGCAACTCTAAGCTGACTCTATTCATGCTAGCCATGGCGATGGCACTACTAGCAGCAGCTGTCTTCCTTGTTCTGTCCAGTGTTACAACTATGCCTGTATCAACTACACACGTACGCTTCTACAAGCTAGCCAAGTATCTGTGCAGCATATGTAGGCCAGAGCAAGTCGAGCTTGACGAATATTGACCATGTTGAGTGTTGTGCAAGATCCCACATCACATGCAGGCGATCATTGGAGCTGTTGTAGGAGTCACTGCAGTGGGAACGGAGTTCTCATGTCTCAACATACCCACACTGCTTGGGATCATCGCATCCTGGGTGACATCCCCGATTCTAGCAGGTGTAGTTGGCGTTGCCTTGCATGCTGGCCTCAAACGTGCGATAATAAACCAGCCAGATGCAGATCAACGTGCACTCAGAGCATGCCCCATTCTTGTAGCGGTCACAATGACGTGCATGACAGCTATTGTAATGTTCAAGTCGCCAGTCACAGCTCATCTGGCGTGGTGGTGGGTTGCTGTGGGAGCAGCTCTGGTGGGGGCGTGTGCGTTTGCAGCCTCATACTACCTCCTGGTGCCGCATATCCGGCAACGCCTCGTTGCAGCTCAAGTTGATATCAGGTGTGGCTGCAGAACTGCAGTGGACATGCGCGTCAGCTGCACACTGGTGTTTGTCTTCTTTCTGCAAGATCTTCTCTCCAAGTTTCGAGCTGTTGCCCGCAATTGCTCTAGTTCACCGCCCCAAGCTGCGTGAGGCTCTAGTGACCGCTCTCTCCTGTGTGTCCAGGGTAGTGGAGATGCAGCAGACCACAGGGTCTGCAACAGAACAAACAGCGAATCAAGCAGTGCACACTCTGGCAGATGATGCCGATGATGGCACGGAGGAGGCCGCCGACCAGGGAAGTCTTGCAGACTCAGCACAGCCAGGAGAGGTTCCTGGACTCGAAGTGCTTGACATTCCCAAACCTGCGATGGTTCATTGGCCCTTGCAATCCGAGCAGGTGCCACCCGCCTTGCTGCGGCTTCTTGTTTTGATAGCGATGATGCCCCACTGCATCGGCCATCCATTTGTGGCTGTGGGGCCCGGTGGTGAGCAGCGCGCAGGGCCCACATGAGATAACGCAGAGGTCTCATGCACAAGCTAACGCTGGATTGCGAAAGGCTGTGCTAGGACTGCCCCTTGTTTAGCCCAGTGGGGCACCTTCGACATGAGGTCTGTCAGCAGGAGGAGGAGGACGCGGATGGAATGCTGGACATGTGGGGTGCTGTGTTGCCGCACGGACCCCCTCCAGCATCACCAACGGCTCTTCCAGGCATGTTTGCTGGGGAGCAGTATGATGAGCCGCAGAGACACGCCCTGTTTGTGTTCCGATACCTGCTGGTGTTTGTGGCTGCTGTGCAGTCTTTTGCACATGGCGCAAACGACACGGCGAACGCAACAGGTGTGTTTGGAACCCCTCTGTACACATTCTTCATTCTTGTGCATCGACTTCCCCCATCATGTATGCTATGTGATCACTTTTGATTTCTGCGATGCTGCCTGCTGGGCAAAGGCCACCCTGTTCTTCAATGACGAATACACTGAAGTTAACTTGATGTTAATGGTCTCATTTGGGGCTTCATGGTGCAAACCTTCAGTTTTTGGTGCACTGAAGATTGTGATATGCAGGTGCGTTTGGGGCGATTTGGGCTGTCTACGAACATGGAGATCAGCTGGGTGAGGGATGCAGCTTTGGCAGAACTCCGATTTGGGTAATGGCTGTGGCAGGATTCTTTGTGTTTCTTGGGGTGTACTTCCTAGGACACCGAGTGATCAATACAATGGGTTTCGGGCTCGCCAACATCAACTTTTTCAGGGGCTTCTGCATTGAGCTTGCATCTGCAATGGCCGTGGTACTTGCCACCGTGCTGAGAATGCCAGTTTCTACAACACATTGCCAGGTAGGTGCAGTGATATTCGTGAGCTGGTCAGCCTTCGGACCTGCAAGGGTGAAGTGGAGAATGTTTGGTTGGATTGCACTCACATGGGTGGTTACGTTGCCACTTTCAGCAGGGCTTGCTGCAATGCTGTTGGCAGCCAGCAAACGAGCAATTGAAACGTAGCAATTCGACGTAACTACCTCAGCATCAGATTTTGTGACTACTGTGCACGTGTCTGAAAACATCAACGCTTGTATGGCACTGACGAATCAGGCACAGCGTTTCCAGCAGGACCACCTCACTTAGTGGTGCAGTCCCACACTCAGATGGAGTTGTGAAGACTGGCGAGCCACTGGATTATTCGAACACGCTGTAAATGTTGCAAAGCTAACGCCGATTAAGAACCAGGCCTCCAATAATAATAGCGTCTGCGTCTCCCAGACGAATGAATTGTTCAGTCCGCAGCAGGTAGTTCACAGGGTTGTAACCTCTGAATCCTATCCTGCGTTGCTCCGATACAGATGGATGCTGTCACTGGGACATGCCTGCACCAACAGGTGAGCCAAGTCATCAAGATGTCAAGCCAAGTCATCAAGATGTCAGCCTTCGGTTGTGTCTGCCGCAATCTACTGCAGCTAGGCCATGGAGAGGCCCCTTGGCAGGATTTTAGCGCAACATAGCTATCAGTGTGCAACTCTCCGTACCATGATCACGTCGCCCAACGGTATCGTTGTAACCAATGTTTATTGTTTTCCTCGTGGGGCTTCAGAGACACTGAGAATCTCCAGTCTGTAGTCTGCCCACTTTAGAACCCACCTCCGAAGTCAGCGCCAGCGCCAGCAGCACCACCGCCTGCTGGGGCAATGTAAGGAGAGAGGGCGTTGGCGAGGCCGATGATGGAGCGCGTCTGAACGTAGATGACACCTGGGCCTGTGAACGAGCACACGAAGCCCTCACCAGAGAGGAAGCTGGTAACCAGTGATTTGCTGGCCTTGCTAATGGTGTAGTTCATGTGCTCGGACCAGCACACAAGGAACCCGTTATCGATCTTGCGCACTTCCCCAGGCTTGAGCTCATAACGGATGATGCCGCCATAACTGTTGAGCAGCAGGCGGCCCTGGCCCTCAGCGCGCAGAACGAAAAAGCCCTCGCCCGAGCAGCAGCCGGCAGCCAAGCCCTGCACCTTGGCTCTGACTGCAACGCTGGCATCAGAGGCCATGTATGAGGCCTTCTGGATGGCCCAGCTGTGCTGACCGTTGAGGTGGAGCAGCATGATGTCGCCCGGCACAGCAGGCGCCAGCAGCAGGTCCCCCCTCTGGCCCTGCACAACTTGCAAGTTCAGAAACTGTTCTCCAGTTCTTATGACTAGCCAAGCCCTGATGACACAATCGATTCTCCTGGACTAATCCCGGCTTGCGTTACGGAGCATTCTTGAACACGTCATGTGTCAGACCTACAACACAGCCACAGTTGACATCAGCTCCAGAGTATGGATACAGGGGCGCACCATGCCAGGCTTGAGGCTGAAGTGGGACATGAAGAGAGACTCTCCAGCACAGCAGCAGCGCAACAGGGCGTCACCAGTGGAGCCCTCAATCTTGGCTTCAATGTCAATGTTGTTGGACATGGTCACCATTGCTCCTGACTCCGCCTTAATGCTATCCCCTGGAACCACTGCGCATTCCACAGCGGCATATGCACCTGCAGCCGCGTGCAAAGTTCAGGTATATTTCAAATTGATGGTTCAGCATTGTACCTGCTTGAAAACCGATATGCTGACACCAGTACGGCACGTGTTCGGTGCATCCTTCTTGAATAGAATCTTCAGCCAAGCCCGAATCAGAAACGTCATAGTGTGGACAAAATGCCGGGTGCGTTTGACAAATTCGTTGGCTTCTTCTTAACGCATTGCACGCGAGTTCCGCCACTGTGGCGCTGAGGCCTATCTTTATTGCAGTATGACAACCAGTTTCTCACACGAAACCTCAGCCCCTCTGGCATTGAGGTTCAAGCTTGCGAATTTGATGCATCTTGATACGCGGTACAGAAGTCTCAGTACTTGTCAGACAGCGTACCCTTCATGACAAGCTTGTACTTGCCAGCAGGGTCATTGAACTCATCCTGCTCGTTGAAGGCTGCCTGTACCTGGGCGAACTTGCCTGCTGCCTCTTGCTCAGGCGAGGTGAAATACTGAGGGCCAGCGGAGGCCACTGGAGGTGCTGCAGGGGCAGGGGCGCCTGCAGCACGCTCGTACTGTGCAGGAGGAGGAGGGCCATAGCCGGGAGGCGCCGCTGCAGGATAAGCTGAAGGTCCTCCACCACCGTACGGGCTAGGGTATGACATCCTGCACCACAAAGTGCACGTGATGCTTTGTGCGCACGGAACGGAGTAGCTGTTGCGTTGGGGGAATAAGCTAATTGCATTTGCCTCCCCAAGCGTTGGGATCGAGCAAGTGACAACCTGAATTTGAGCACAGCAAAAACGAATCAAAGGACATGGAGCTCATATTTGGCTCTACGTCTTGTGACGTACGTCTACTGCAGGTGACGGGCAGATAAATATGGCATGGACAGAGCTCTGCAAGACGGATCCAATGTGCAGACCCACGCAGTACAGGTATGAACAGTCATGGCGCATCATTCCTTAGATTCCAGTCCGTTGTGCTGGCTCTCAGCATAGGAGTGGTTACTACGTGCTTCAGTTGATTTGAACTCAAGCCACCACATGCTCATCACACAGCGCTAAACGCACATGCAAGACTTTTCATCTTGTGATAAATCAATTCCGGTTCAGGGCTCACCTTCGATCTTTGAATCAAACCGAGCAATACGGAATCGAACTTGTTCAACGAGCCAGGTTCCGAAGTGCGGACAAGCATGCGAAGAAGAGGAACTGAACGGAAACGTGTATTGGTATCATGCCGCAGACACTGTATCTGCATCCTACTTCATTGCTTGTGCTCTGTTTACGACCCATTTCATCATGGTGCATGAGAACCCGCTGCAGTCGACTTCGGCCAGACGTCGGAAAAATATACACCTCCGACGCGCATTATCGTCCACACATCTTACATACTGTGCAACATAAGCTCTACATGGATCGCGGCAGCTTATCTGTTGACTACATCGAACATTGCACACGTCTTGTCACGCACAAAGTTTACCACACTTGTGCGTGTGGCCTTCTCCGCGCACACATGGATGAGTATGAAGATACCACCTTGAAGAACACAAAATGAAGTTATTCTGCAGAAGATGGGCTCAGCAAGTACCTGTACACCTCGACACTGTCCTGAAAATTGCAGCACCAAGAAACAAGTTCAAATGGAAGCTTCCATTTCAGAATAGGCAAACAAGACACCGGCCTGCCGCCAAGCAACCATGTAAACTGCATCCATGAAGCCTACTAGCCACCTCCATAGGCACCAGCACCAGCAGCAGCACCACCGCCTGCTGGGGCAATGTAAGGAGAGAGGGCGTTGGCGAGGCCGATGATGGAGCGCGTCTGAACGTAGATGACACCTGGGCCTGTGAACGAGCACACGAAGCCCTCACCAGAGAGGAAGCTGGTAACCAGTGATTTGCTGGCCTTGCTAATGGTGTAGTTCATGTGCTCGGACCAGCACACAAGGAACCCGTTATCGATCTTGCGCACTTCCCCAGGCTTGAGCTCATAACGGATGATGCCGCCATAACTGTTGAGCAGCAGGCGGCCCTGGCCCTCAGCGCGCAGAACGAAAAAGCCCTCGCCCGAGCAGCAGCCGGCAGCCAAGCCCTGCACCTTGGCTCTGACTGCAACGCTGGCATCAGAGGCCATGTATGAGGCCTTCTGGATGGCCCAGCTGTGCTGACCGTTGAGGTGGAGCAGCATGATGTCGCCCGGCACAGCAGGCGCCAGCAGCAGGTCCCCCCTCTGGCCCTGCACAACTTGCAAGTTCAGAAACTGTTCTCCAGTTCTTATGACTAGCCAAGCCCTGATGACACAATCGATTCTCCTGGACTAATCCCGGCTTGCGTTACGGAGCATTCTTGAACACGTCATGTGTCAGACCTACAACACAGCCACAGTTGACATCAGCTCCAGAGTATGGATACAGGGGCGCACCATGCCAGGCTTGAGGCTGAAGTGGGACATGAAGAGAGACTCTCCAGCACAGCAGCAGCGCAACAGGGCGTCACCAGTGGAGCCCTCAATCTTGGCTTCAATGTCAATGTTGTTGGACATGGTCACCATTGCTCCTGACTCCGCCTTAATGCTATCCCCTGGAACCACTGCGCATTCCACAGCGGCATATGCACCTGCATCGAATCTATCCGTGCACTTGTGCCAGACAGTTGGCCGAGCATCCTACTTCCTGGCAGTGCACATGATGTCATGTGTGACAGTGTGCGCTGAGCAAGCACGGCATCTGCAGTATGCACAGCCACAACCCGTTAACGGAGTGCCAGCCACCTGACACTGTTTGAGGTAACATCGCTTGCATGTACTATGTAAGGACGCCCCCATGCAATCTGGGCAGCAGTCAATTGCATGGCAGCAGTCAATTGAAAGTGGGGCACACCCTTCATGATGAGCTTGTACTTGCCCTGGGGGTCATGGAACTCGTCCTGCTCGTTGTACGCTGCCTGACCCACTGCAGCTTTGCCAGCTGCTTCAGCGGACGGTGACGTGAAGTATGTGGGGGCAGATTGCTGCATTGCAGGAACAGGCGCGGCGGCACGTTCGGCCGGTGCGTAACCTGGGGGAGGGACTCCGTAGCCTGGAGCAGGTGCAACCTGAGGTGGACCGGCATAGCCAGGTACAGCACCATGACCTTGAGGGGCACCCTGCTGGGGGGCCGCAGTATAGCCAGCTGGCGACTGCCCATAAAGGACACCCGTAGGATATGACATCCTGCAACAAGCCTTGTATGAATACTCCCAGTGGAGACTCCCACAGGATTCTGCGAAGCAGCTGCAACGGTCTGAGGTCACTGAAGGAAACCACAGTATTCAAACAGTGACGGTTGAAATAGTGCAATTCAGCAGGACTGGGGCAACCCTCCTGTATTTTGGAGTGAATCGTGATGCACTCACAAACTACTGGAAAATCGTGTGCAGGTGGTATATACATAACCCGGTGAGCAAGGCTTGTTGCATAAACAGCGGTCATCTGAAGTGCAAGTTCCAGCAAGTCTTTCTACATTCACAGTGGGTCATATAGTACTCAAGCCAATTCGCCCCACTGCACGACAACACTAAGGTTGTAGTAGTTTCGTATTGTTAATCCACTCATAGCTTGTTAATGAAGCGAATTGTGTCTTTCCGCACTGATCAATGCATCGAATCGGTTGCTGAGTGTGTTCCCAGCTGTCGCAAGACACGGGCTGCTAGGTCCCCTAATAGAACTTTAGGACATAGAATTTCGATTGGAATGGCTCTGATGCACTCGTATGGAGCGCTATATGTATCTACATGATTTTGGTCTAAGACTCTAAACCGACTTGACAACTCGTCTCATGCACAACGAATCAGTGAACCATCTCCTGCACACACACACATAAGTAATGTAAAACATCAGTGATTCGTGCGCCCACCCTTCACAGCTCCGGTTCCAGGGGATGTCTGATCCTCGCGCAGATATGCAGTCAGAACAAATTCACCACGAACGCCGTCAGTCTGAAAACGCTACACAGAACTTGCACCTTCCATGTGCACATAGAAATAAGATGCTCGTGGTGATGGCACGGTCAGAACACACCGACAATGCGTCAACGTAGGGACTATATTGAGCAAGGACGTTGGTATTACCAGGGGAAAACACATGGAAAACTAACGAACTGAGATAAATAAAAGGAACGCAAGTGCTTGCAACACACGTGAAATCAGACGTTGACGTCATCGCAGGAACATGTGTATCCCGGGATCCATGATTATCCAATGAGGTCGAGTGTGCATGATCGCACCATGAAGCTTCATGCTGCGCGTAGCCACATGCAGTCCGAAGATACGTATCCCATGACAGTAGCCAAAGAATTTCTACCTGCGCTCTGTTTCTGAACGCTTGAGTAGGCTGTGGTGCTTTCTGCGAGGCTTCAAGGAGGTGCAGTTCCGTAGAAAGAATCCTCTGGTAATGTATTCTCCGCAGAAACCCACGATTTCATGCATCTGTCTGCTTGGGACAAGCATTGCTGGCGGGGCTGTGGCTGTGGTACTGGAGAAGGCAGGTGTAGTTCTAGAAGATGCAGTGGTGACGACAAGCCTCGGAACCACGGAACCAGATGAGCTATTCTCCACGGTAGTCATTGCTAGCTCTCATGCAGCTGATACTAAGAGCCTTCCTGCCGCTTGCCAGGCGTTGGTTCCGGGGGGGAAACTGTTCCTGTTGCAGCCTTCTGCGCAGGTGTGACTCGCCGACTAAACGGTACTAGCCCCTTGAAATTCAGTGATGGGAGAACTGCCACGTGTAGGCGCCCATGAAGCGGCTTCTCGTCATGTGTGGCCTAACTTCAGTCTCCATTGAAAGTATGGATGTTCGCGGGCATGCCTACACTTTGGTACAAGGCATGAAACCCGAAGTAGAGCTGGGTAGCAAAACAGCAGTTAGCACAAGTGCTACAACTGGGGATTGGAAGATTGAAGTAGCTGGTGCTGAGGAGGACTTGATCGATGATGATGGCCTGCTAACAGAGGAAGACCGAAAACCTGTTGCTCCAAAGACAGGTGACGCCATTTTGCGAATTAGATTGCCGCTGTTTCTTCTTGCCCAGTTTTCAACTGACTCTTCTTTTGCAGATTCTGGCTGTGCAACAAGCAAGAGCGCCTGTGCGAACTGCACATGTGGCCGAGCAGAGGCAGAAGCCAAAGGAGTGAAGCTCGAGCTTACACCAGAGATGATAGAGAACCCGCAGTCAGCTTGTGGAAGCGTGCGCATCTCCTCATCATGTGCTACAATCTGTAACATGCTAACGTCACTAGGGACCTGTGAATGCAGACCTGTGAATGCACACAAGTGTGGTTCTTTCAGTGCTAGGCTGTCACTGCTACGCCCGTTGCATGCTCAGGCGCTTTTTTTATTTCCATGATCCCAATCTCCTGATCCAACTGACACTGTGTAGTGTGGACTTGGAGATGCATTCAGATGTGCCACTTGCCCGTACAGAGGTCTGCCCTCGTTTGAACCGGGCAAGAAGATTGAGCTCTCCGCAGACTTCCTCATGGCTGATGCATGATTCATGTAGTTTACAGGCTGTGTAGCGAATGTCCATGAACTTGAAGCTTGATCCAAAGATGTCTGTACGTGCTGTTTGACACACAATCATGGCAAAGGTGAATAGCACCCGAAGGACACACGAACACACAAGTGTTAACAGCACACACGAGAACAACAAGAGCCTACCGGGCAGAAGCGTGGTCACTCGAACACTTGCAGCGACGTGTTACTGGGTTTTGTGGACCAGTGAGTGGTTTAGAAGCACGGTCCTTGAGACACGTTACACAAAATCTTCCCTTAACGGCACATGAATACTGCAATGTATTTACCTCTTTTACTGCAGATACCAATTGATAGTCACGGTTGACTTGCATCACAGGAGGCTAGAGAGTGTGCCTACAGGGCAGCACATAGCAGGTCGCGCCAGCAGCTTGGTTTAAGCCTGGAGGAAACAATGACTGAGCAAACTAAAAAACGAACTCTCCTGTTGCTTTACTGAAAACATACTCCCTGCCATCAATGTGTACAATGCCATGCTTCATGACACATTTCCAACGGTTCTTGTTCCTCACAACCTTGTCGTATTGTGCCACCACCATGTTTCCCGCCTCCCCCTCGGCTGGCTCGTCGTCGTCTAGATCTTCATCAAGATCTGCTGCGTCTTTCGCCTTCTCGACATCACTGACGGAGCTATTTCCAGAGCCATTGCCAGACCCATCTGCCCTGCAGCCACACATATGTTTCGCAGCACTGTTACCCACGCACACGTGTCCCTCACAGCAACACCCTGAATTGGCAAGACGTACGCTGTGCCCCCTTCTGGGCTCTCAACATTGCCCGGATCATTGGGGAATATCTTTCTCTTCTTGGCTTGCGGTTCCCCACCTTTCGCACTCTTGTTCTCCCCTCCCGTTGAATCATCCTCTGGAGTCTTGGCTCCTTCTCGTTCATCTCTACAAGGACAACAAGCAGCGTTACGGCCAACGCCAAGGCGCAGGTGGGTCGTGTGGTTAAGATAGTGAACCTACAAGAACACACTACACCTCACAAGATGACAATTGGCCACGTACTCTTTGCCATCATCAACAACGCCTTCTTCTGCGTTATAAACGTCGCTGGCATCGAGCTTTGCCTCCCACCTCAGCTTCAAATCTGCCAGGACTGACCTGCACAGAAGCTACGACCAAATTGCAGCACGGTGTTTCAAGCATATTCCTGAGTGCTTACTTGCTGTATTTCCTCGAGAGAATGAGCTCATGGAGCACGCGGATGGCGCAATCTGGTGGGTGCTCACTCGTCCACACCATCTTGAAGGAAATGAGCTCTTGCTTTGGCAACGACACTATCCACAATCCAGGAGTAGATTGGCTTGATATCTTGAATTTTTTTCTCCATCTCGTGTACAGATCTACAAACGTGCGACTACGAGACACACGACACGAGCTTCGGAAGGTGGACATGTGTGGCTCAACCAGTGAGACTGGTAGAAACAGTGATGAAGGGTCTGTATCAGCTTTTATACGAACATTGCATGAGCTACACAATTCTGGTGCCCCCGCAAGCACGCGGTGCAACGCTTCTGATTCACCCACCTCATGTCGAGGTTTCTGATGGCCTGTCTGCCTTTGAAGACCTTTTCGTCAGACAAGAGACATGATTGAACCACCAACTGACTACGAATAAATCTGCGTTATAAAAAAATCCCATCCCTCCAGGTGCAGATGAGTAGTAAGACTGTGAACGTCAGCCTTATTTGCGCTTGAATCATGCCCGCATTCCAAGTTTCGCCAACTACGACACAGTTGTACGACTAAGAAATGTCAGCTCCTCCTGCTGAAGTTAGATCCTGCCCTGTGCGTAGCGGGGCCAGGTCAGAAGGTGTGCCCACATGCTGCGCTGGATAGCTCTGCCGTCAGTAATACTAACAGGCATCGGAAGTAATCGAACCGATAAAACTCAGAGTAAACGTTTTTCAATCGGTGAGTAGGTGTGTGCCCTGTTCGGCACGGGTCCACAGAGAACCCCTCCGATGCCACCGCAGCCCAGCACCCCATGGTGGCTGGGGCAATAAATCCCGCAGCTGCGAGCACCCGGACTGATACTTCAGCGCTTAAAGAATCTCGAGAAGCTTCCAGTATTCCGGTTGCATCACCACAGGAGCTACCAAAGCACCAGCAAACTGCTCATTCTGGTGATGGTCAGATCACATGGCTGTATCCCTCTGAAAAGATGTTTTTCGACGCTATGAAGCGTAAGGTATGCCACATAGATGCATGCTTGACTCGTTATCTGCACCGAGCTGTTTATAACAGCCTGGAAAGCATACAGGGGTGGCAGCCCGATCAGCGAGACATGAGCAACGTTGTTAGAATACACAACATCGTGAACGAGCAGGCATGGCGCCATGTCTTACACTGGGAACAGCTACATTGCAATCAATGCAATAGCCCTAAACTGAAGCGCTTTGAGGGCCGCCCGAAAGACTTCAGCCCCAGGGCAAGGCTGCTCAATACGGTCGGTTACAAGCTGCCTTTCGACCGGCATGACTGGTATGTGGATAGATGCGGCCGCGAGGTCCGCTACGTAATTGACTTTTACAATGCTGAAGCAAGTGGTTCTGCGGGGGCGATGTTTTTAGACGTGAGGCCAGCACTGGACAGCCCAGGGGCACTCCTGGATCGCATGCGCATGTCTGTTGTTCAGTGGCTGCACTGGTGGTAGCCGAGGTGCCTCGCATTCAAGTGTCTCATCAGGTTATGAAAGGCTGCGTAGTGTAGACTGTCACACTGCAGGCACTGTGTTGGTTCACTGCTTGCTTGACAACGGTGGCAGTGCTGTGTCTATCGGCCAGTTTTCACCCTAGTTGTGTCCTTATTGCGCAGGACCTAGATAGTTTTCTGCAGTGTCTTGTCATTTGCATACAACACAGCAGGCCGGGGATGCTAAGGCCCAAACCACTCTACGCCTGATACCATATACAGCCAACCAACTCCAGGATGCCCCGGTCTCCACGAAGGTGGCTATTTGTCTGGGTACCGACAATGCAAAACACCCTGTTCCTGTGGAGAGGCTTGCTCAGTGTGTGATGAGCAAGCCTGCTCAGTGTGTGAGAGGCTTCTTACTACACGTGATGAGAATAATGGACGCGATGACAGTGTCATCATGACACATGGAATGCCGGGCTTGCCAGTTCTCACAGCTGACACCGCAGCTAGCCAACTGTCCACGTCCGCCCGTACCGCCGCTCTCGCCCCCTCCTTCCTCCAGTGGACCCCTCCTGTCTCCTTGTTGCTGGCCCTCTTCCCTCCTGCCACATCGTCGTTCTCTTTCGATGGTTCGCTGTCACGGTCTATCCTGGCTGTGCCTGGTAAGGGGCCACCATGGTAAGGGGCCACCATTGGTGCCCCACAGCACCAAACCCGTCTTCTCTGCAACGCCCTTTCTCCTCATCGGGGTGCTGTCATGTGCTACTAGAGCCTTGGCGCTGGATTCCTTGCTCTTGTTGATGTGGCTGGTTCCGTTTTGTGCGTTGCACTGTTGCACATGCTGTGCGTACGCTGGTTGGGTTCTCTGAGCTGCTGGTGTCACAGATGCTCCTGGGCTGGGCAGTGTATTTCCGGACACCTAGAACCAAGACGATATGCGCACTGCGGGTTTGGGCACCCTATGCCGCTCGATGTAAGTGTTACATGGCATGAGCGGTAAGACCGTGCACTAAAGACGGCCAACGGGTGCTGGAACACAACACGAGCTGTACTACTAGTCCTGCGCTCGCATCATGAGTACAAGGCCCAAGTAAAAAAAACCATCGCCTGTGCACAGGCGCCACTCCGGCTGAACTAAGAAAAAAGGCCCTGGGGGCCAACGAAATCAATTGAAGGCTCACAGATAAAAACGGTCAACAGACCGAAAAGAAGTCTGCACGTCACCGGCAGACAGCCCACGCCAGATCACCCAGTCGCCACAGCATACACTTGTCGGCAGCGCCAACACTGCACGCGAGGCTCCATCTGCTATTGTGTACTGCTGCACCTCCGAGGCACGTCTCTCGGCGTCCACACTGCGCTTGGGCATGCTCAGCAGCTCTGCAGTTGCACCCTGGCATGAAGCATCAGAGTTGCCCATGCACGGCACATCAGTCACATGAACCACCCTCTCAGAGCGTTCACGGACAGCACACATGCAGTCATTGCCAGAGCACCGTGCATGAGCCTACCGCAGTCAACAGCGGTGTTGTAGCCACCCATCCATGCGTGGTGGGTGGCCAGCAGAGCTGCGACCTTGGGGGAGCTCAACTCGGCCCCTGCCAGCGCAGCGCTGTGCAGGAGGTGCCCTGCCGCCTTGAGAGCCACACATGCACGCTGCGCAGCCGCCAGCACACGCTCCTGTGCACCAGGACAGTCCCCGGAGAGGTCGATCACAATCCCTGCGATGCTCACAGCGCCGCGCGAGCCGGCCTCGTCACCCGTGAGAGCATGCCAGAGCGTGGTGCTGTCATCAGAATCGCTGATCACAATGTGAACTTCATACCGTGCAACACCAGAAGCTCCAGAGGAGCGTTGCAGCAGCTCCAGCTCGTGCAGAGAGGCCACACGGAAGCAGGAGACGCTCAGGTCTATGGCGCGACGGACCTCGCGGCTCCTCCAGCCGCTCACGCTCGCTGCGGCAGCCCCCATCGCGACGCCGGCCGCCGACAGCTCCTCCACATGCGCAGCAGCCTCTGCGATGAAGCTTACGCCACGCTCGTGCATGTGGCGCAGCACCGCAGCGTCCCCACAGCACCGCAGACGGTGGCACAGCTTCACTGACGGCAGTGCAGCGTGCCAGGCCGCGAGGGAGGCGGCCAGGGGGCGCATGTCGACGAGGAAGAAGGTGTCGCAGGGGGAGGTGGTTTCGATGAGCTCGCATGCATACTGCACAGCTGTGAGGTTGGACGGGCCGCTGTGGGTTTCGGCCGCTGTCCTGCACGACAAGAAGCTGTAAGCGAGGCAGGGTGCCATGTCAGCCAGACAACATGCACTCAACACAGAGGGCTGATTGCAGCAGCTGAACTACGACCACCGCACAATTCAAATGAGTAATATATAAGAAATGTGCAACGGTGCACCATGCAGGCCTCCTCACGCCATTGGCACCCCAACAGAAAATTACACTTGGAGTAACTGGTTTTCGAACGCGTCAGATTGCGAAGCCCAACGCCTTGAAGGATGTGAACTTGGAATCCGAACACATAGTGTCAGCCGAGTTGGCCCCCAGCTCGAGATCTGACGTCAAGATAAGTTCAATAACATTTCTCCACAAAAGGATGCATGCAGCTCCGAGGCAGTGGCTGGAGGCATCAGCTGACGCCTGTTGAAGCTCAGCCACACCATGAGTAATCATTGGGCATCACAGGGAATTGCCCATGCAGGCCTCCAAGGTAACAACGCACAAGTCAAGGAGACAACCCTTTCGCAGCGCCACTTGGGTGGCAGCTGTGCCGCATGCGAGATTGCGGCTGCAGCGGAAAACGTAGCAGTGGGCAATGTATACATGAGAAAAGCCGACATACAGAAACCCAGCCGTTTGAAAATGCCGAAACTGACCTAAAACGAAACAACTGCCGTCGCCGATCACATAAGAGCGCATGTAACTTTTTCTTGCGTCCAGACACCTAGTCATGACGCGTGCAAATTTCCAGGTCGAACGGCCTCAAGGCGGCTGAGAGCCAGTACCCTAGTATTTAGTAGCTCAAAGACCGACAACTATATATATATAGAGGCGAAAAGCTGTACCCTGCAGAGACACAGCAGTCTTCCTGCACGTGCACATCCATGTCCGATGCTGAGGAGGCGGTGGTGCAGCTGCCCAGCTTGCGGCAGGCAGGCTTCTCTTCAACGCTGAGCTGCATGAGGCCTTCTGCGCTTGTCGCCGCAGCAGAGGAGAGCATGGAGAACGTCGGGAAAGACCTCAGCGCTTGAGGGCTGTCTTGGGATCGGGGGGGTCTGAAAGTGTCCCTGACGTAGGACATGAAGTACACGGCACCACCCGCAGGCAGCGCCTGGCAGCTGGCCCCGACACAGCAGTACCCTCGCAATGTGATGTATGGAGGAGCGTCCTCTGTGAAGGTGGAGCTCGTTCCGTAGGCAATCACGAAGCGCCCTGGGGCAAAGATGGATGTGAGAGAGGCGACGGTGGCTGAGGGGTCCACAGATGGCTCTGTGAAGCCGTGAATCTCACAGGACGCGTATGAAAAGTCTTCTTCGGGGGTGACGTGTACGGTGACGAGCTGGCTGTCCTTGATGCCATTCATGGAGTACCTGCATGTGGTGGCCCGAAGCTTGCATGTTGAGGTGTGTGTGCGACGTCTGTTTTCTTTATGTTCATCGATGTTCGTCCCACCAAGCACATGGCACTGTGCTTTGATTTCCAGGCACAGGAGGATACATGCGGTGCGAACCAACCAACAGGATCCAGCCAGAGTCTGTAAAAGGCTACAGCATACGAGAGATGACACACTTACAAACTCCTGTAGCAGTAACACTGCTGCAGGAAGGCGCTGCGAGCACGCACCCACAGGGTTCAAACATGTGGTCGTCCAGCTGGCAGCCCGGCAGCAGCGTGTCGATGCCAGTCTCCTTAGTGGTGTGCGCGCTGCTCTGGAAAGCGGGGGTGCGCACGAACTGCTGTGCGGCCTCCGCACCCAGTTCTGTCATGCACACCTCCAGTGTCCGCAGAGGAGCATTCGGCGCCTTGCTATCCGAAGCTTCAGTACCTGCTCAGCACTGTGCATCTCTCAGCAGCTGCTCCTTCCCAGTTCAAGAGACACGGCAACATTCCTGCTGCAACAGCAACCACACGGCAACATGACCTTGTCAAGACCCCCATACACGAGACCCCCATACACGAGATAGAAGGCACCTGTGGGGGTGCCTGGTGCGGAGCTGGCAGTGTGCGAGTCGAAGTCGTTGTCATGGTCGCCGGGCATTCCTGAATCACTGGAACAGGTCATGGAAGGTACGAAGCCGGGGGCGGAGGCCACGAACACGTGCCACTGCAGGCCGCTCAGGCTGTCGCCCAGCTGGTACGCAGAGCCCCCATTTCCCAGGTGGCCGAGGTGCTTGCGCAGCACCTCAACCTCGCTCGGAAAGCACTGGTACTCCACTGGCTGCAGCAGCGGGTGCAGGAATGATGCATGAGAGTACTTGACGTAGGAAGGCTTCAGGCCGTGCTGCGCGGATATGCTCAGAAGCTTCTGCACATGTACAAACCCTGTCAGGTGCCTGAACGTGACCCCAATTGCTTGGCGCACATCTACCAAGTTTGGAGCAGGGCACGTACTTCGAGGCAGGCGAGCGGGCGGGTGTTGCCGCATGTCTTGAGGATCCAGGTGGTGGGGTACACGAAGAGGGAGGACTCGGACAGCACGTACGCATCAAGGCTTCTGTTGGACGTGCTGGAAAGGATTTCACAGGCTGCGAAAGTCATCAGCTCGTCCAGGGTTGCGCGGCTCAGAGCCCTGAGGCCACAGGAGGGTGTCTGGATGATGGCGTGGCTAGAGGTGAAGTGCACCTCCAGGCGCTTCTCCGAGCCTTCGAAAACGGGGGCCGGTGCTCCCGGCTCGTTGGTCATGCTGTCTGACATGATTCAGATAATCGTGGTTTAACAGATATACAGTCTTGGTTAGCCGTGTCAGCTAGGTGTTCGCTTGCACTGCACACCATCATAGGGTTTGAAACCGGATGAGCTCAGCTGGCACCGAACAGGCTGTCCAATCTTGAGCAACACAGCTGCCACAATTCTAGGGGAGTACGGTTGACAAACCAGAACGTGAAGGAACATCTGTATGGGTGCACTGCGGAAAGCCGCAGCAGCATCAACCGACCTGTTATGAAATATCGGCTCACGGATCCACCGTATCGCCATCTGATAATATTCCCCATTGCTTTCGGTACTTGTACGTGGTCGTTCTAAACAGTCACAGACATGCAAAGATGGCATGTGCGTGCAACACTGCAGTGAAAGTGTACGGGTGAATCAAGCATTCAGGCACTCCGCTGGCTACAAATACAGCCCCACTTTGTACATGGCAAGAGTCCTAGGTTTCATTGTGGATGATCGAAGGCACCCCTGCCATCTTCGCAGCAGTGTCCTCCGATTGGTACCGACGGACGCTGATGGTTGCACGGGGTTCGTGTAAAGTGCCAGGAATGACTGCAGGAAGCTAGTAATATAGTAAACATGTTTTTCGGGCTTTGATTTGGATCAGAACCCCGCGCAAGAATTGAATGCCGGGGGCGGCATAGGGCGACAGCCACACACAGTAGGCGATCGGGAAGTGCTGATCATGCGAAACAGAACTCTGCAGTAGATACACGAGGTACAAAGAATGAATGAAGAAGGCACACGTCGTCCCAGAGCGGAGTCCTGTACTTGTTGATGTCACCCCTGCATGCGCAGTGCTACCGATCGAGACCCAATTGTGACCTGCGTGGCAACATGCCGGCACAGCTATCTCACTTCGCAATCCGTAGGGAAATTTATCAGTGTGCCCAACCATTCGAGTGCGCAACACAGACATGCACCAGCTCTTGATGACACTTACCAAGGTCGAATGTCAGGGCAGTCCAGCGCTGCAAGCTTCGCAAACACCCATAGCCTATGTATACCACTCGATGACTCTTCTTCACTCATTGTCTGAGACAGATCGCCATGAAATCGGCCTTCGGCGGCCCGTAGAAACAGGAATACACGTCCTGCAGTTAGAGAGAGCAGGAAACTTTCACATCTGTGACTCAGAACGGCGTCTATTTGCTAAATATCTGTCTGCAGCCCTGATGAGACGATCGTCGCCACATACGATACTGTTGATTCCTTCGGATAGAAAACGCGCCGCACCACTGCCGAACATTCTATTCTGGCCCTTTCTTGCTGACGTCATGTCTACTTTGCTACCCGTGCAATTCCATAGACGAAAGTGAACTGTATACTGGGAATGCAGTGTTCACAGGACCTCTTTTGGGTTCGGCTTCTTGCTTACAAGGCAGCTGATCATGGTGCGTAGACCGTCGCTGGCTGCTGACTCTTCGAACGTAGCCCGTAGCCTTGGTTGCACGCTCAAGTGTGCCATATTGAATAGAATACCAATGCTTGAACATGTTTGCAGGCTGACGCGGCGGCACCTGTTGAAGGCGAAAGGAAGAAGAGGTCCTTCAGGAAGTTTGCCTTCCGTGGGGTGGACTTGGAACGCCTTCTCGACCTTGACTTGGACTCTCTATTGGATCTTTTCCATGCCCGTGCTCGTCGCAAGTGCGTTGCCTGTACGTGTGGCGTGTCGTGGCCAGTTGCTTCTGCAAGCTTTATCAGAATACCGGCCTCGCGCCTGAATTGCTCATTGGTGCAGGCTTCTGAGGAAGAACAACCGCCGGAAGAATGTCGGATTGATCAACAGGCTGCGCAAGGCGGTGTGTTACACTGCCAAATGTATTGGGGGTGTATTGGCTATGTGCTGTCCATCACAGCACAGCATTCTGTCATGTATATGAGTTGCCATATGCCTGCTATACCGCATCATGATTGCAGCTCCCATTCAAAGTTTACTTTGTGCAGAAGAAGAAAGCCCCAAGTGGTGAGAAGCCTGAACCTGTCCGCACACACCTGCGGGATGCTGTTATCCTGCCTGAGATGATCGGGTCTCTTGTCGGTGTTTACAACGGCAAGACGTTCAATCAGGTGGAGATCAAGGTACGCCGGACTTCTGTTGGGCTCTCCCATGCGTAATCTTGCCACACAGAGACAGTGTCACATTCATGCGGTGTTGTTTGCAGCCTGAGATGGTGGGACACTATCTCGGAGAGTTCTCAATCACATACAAGCCTGTCAGGCACGGACGTGCTGGTATTGGTGCCACCACCTCATCACGTTTCATCCCACTGAAGTAGATGTTGCATGCTGAACAGCAATGTAATGCGGTGTCCTGATATGCGTCAACAGTCATGTGTTACAACTACACGATTGCCTGAGCAGTACATGTTCCGATATCCGACTCTGTGCTCTAAAACAAGGATCCAGCCCAGCAGTATCTGCATCCATTGTGGTTCTACCAATTGGCGCCTCGTTGCTTCACCGTTCTGTGGTGGCTTTGTCTCCCCTATCAGCGTAGATCTGAGGTGGTCTGCAATCTGCTGGTGTGTCCTTGAGTGCGTCCTCACTGAAAATGGAATGCACCCCGAACTCCCGAGGTGCCTCGTGGTGAACATTCCAAGACGCGGGCAGGTTCTTGGGCTGTACTGCCACCACGAATCTTTTTCTGAACTCCACTTGCAACTCCTGAGTAGAACAGTACCTCTGTGTCGTTGAAGCAATCACCAGTTACAACTGCTCTGGGGACACAATACAGGTGACCTGGTGCATTTGCACCTAAGCCTCATGTAGACACTCCATAACTTTGGGTGCACGTTCTGTTTGCCTTTCTTGTAACCGATCGCCAGATACTTCATACCATGAGAATCCTTATTTCTTGATCTTTCCAATGCAACCAGTTTCAGGGCGTTCTGTGTTCTATGGATGGGGAAAGGTGCAGCGCACGCACGGTGCAGTGTGGCAGCCATCGCGATAGCTCCGTGCACGCACAAACCGCACGTCGAAACCCGCATAGCCCATTTCTATGTACTCTCAGTGATTTTGAGTGCTCGTGTACCTGTCAGACACATCTCGGAGACAGTATTGCCTGGCGTGTACACATATGCATAACCAAGCTTGCATGTCCTTCAGCAAGGCCACCTGGGCTGTTCCACCGAACAATCTCCAGTTCATTGCGGTGTAAATAGATTTGGCCATTTTCTACAGCATGCTGCAGCCTGCTGGGCCCCGTGTTCGTGCCAGAATCGCAAGTGGACAATACATGCAGCACCACAGACCGTCGTGCACACGCTCTTGCATGAATCCCTGCCTCTACATGAACAACTATGCAGTGGTTTAGATCACACTTTGGCCCTTGGGCCTTGGAATACTAGTAGATGCGCTCAGAATGGGCCCAGCACAGTGCATTCCATGCCGTCTGTACCTGGCACCTGGCCATCCGCTTCCCGCACGCACATCAACCGAGCACATAAACTTTGTACAGTATGTGTTTTCTCGCTAAGCGTGAGGCTGGTCTGCCCCTTTCCCGCTATATGAGCCTGCCATCCACCGCATGCCACCCACACCCCATACACCCCAGGAGGGCATGGCAGGGCCCCTGAACGAGTGTTGCATCTAATGACCACTTAATTTGAAGGTCATACGAGCGGCAATCTATTCAGTGCTCCTCACAAGTGTCTGTGTACTGGCGTTCGCGCTATATTGGCCTGCCATCCACCACATGCCACCCACACCCTATGCACCCCAGGAGGGCATGGCAGGGCCCCTGAACGAGTGTTGCATCTAACGACCACTTTTTTCGAAGGTAATACGAGCAGCAATCTATTCAGTGCTCCTCACAAGTGTCTGTGTACTGGGGTGTGGGTGGCATGTGGTGGATGGCATGCTCATGTAGCGGGAAAGGGGCAGACCAGCCTCATGTTTAGCGAGAAAACACGTACTGTGCAAAGTTTATGTGCTCGGTTGATGTGCGAGCGGGAAGCGGATGGCCAGGTGCCAGGTACAGACGGCATGGACTGTCACTGTGCTGGGCCCATTCTGACCGCATCTACTAGT
This sequence comes from Ulvella scutata, assembly GCA_032359135.1. Lineage (NCBI taxonomy): Eukaryota > Viridiplantae > Chlorophyta > Ulvophyceae > Ulvales > Ulvellaceae > Ulvella > Ulvella scutata. The sequence goes on along the minus strand of JAUMHD010025331.1, from coordinate 97,886 downwards.
ATTCCAAGGCCCAAGGGCCAAAGTGTGATCTGAACTACTGCATAGTTGTTTATGTTGAGGCAGGGATTCATGCAAGAGCATGTGCACGACGCTCTGTGGTGCTGCTGCATGTATTGTCCACTTGCGATTCTGGCGCGAACACGGGGCCCAGCAGGCTGCAGCATGCTTTAGAAAATGACCAAATCTATTTACACCACAATGAACCGGGGATTGTTCAGTGGAACAGCCCAGGTGGCCTTGCTGAAGGACATGCAAGCTTGGATATGCATATGTGTACACGCCAGGCAATGCTGTCTCCGAGATGAGCCTGACAGGTACACGAGCGCTCAAAATCACTGAGAATGTATAGAAATGGGCTATGCGGGTTTCGACGTGCGGTTTGGGCGTGTACGGAGCTATCGCGATGGCTGCCACACTGCACCGTGCGTGCGCTGCACCTTTCCCCATCCATAGAACACAGAAACTGGTTGCATTGGAAAGATCAAGAAACAAGGATTCTCATGGTATGAAGTATCTGGCGATCGGTTACAAAAAAGGCAAACAGAATGTGCACCCAAAGTTATGGAGTGTCTACAAGAGGCTCAGGTGCAAATGCACCAGGTCACCTCACAATACTCGTAAACAGTATGCAAACCTGACTCCGTAATCATCAGCGCACAATGTTCAATATAATGGTCAGGCACTTGCAGCACGCACATGTAGCCCAGCGATGCCATATGTTGCCGTGATCTTCTCGACTGTCTTGCGGCCGTGCCACATGTGGCCACCTTGATGATGTGGTGCGCTTATCACACTCACGCGGCCCGCTTGCTCTGACAGGGTGTAGCCAGAGGGCGGTGGTCGGCCAGATTGGGCAAGCCGTGCTATAGTCTGATTCCGCTTTGCCTTCGCTAGGCCTGCCAGCAGCGCCGCCTCAATATCCCCACTGCCGAGGCCCTGGTCTACCACCGCTGCGGGGCCGTGCACGTACCTGCACAACCAGCAGCTTCCTTCACTATTGCCACACCTGTTCAGCATAACACACCATCGCCACATGGTCGGGCTTCTTGTTTCTCTGCTGACTTTCAGGCACTGCGCGGCGGACACAGGCACTTACAAAAGACATGTCTCTCTTTGAGACACACGCATATGTGCAGCAACAGGCTCACCTCGCAATGACAGCTTCCAGCGCCCGCCGCCGCTCCGACGGTAGATTCTGCTGCCTGTCCAGCGTCAATGCAACTCTTCTCACATGCGCAGGAGACGGCATTCGCTCCATTATCGCAGCAGCAGCAGCGTCCCCAGCCCCCCCGATTGACGATGATGTGTCGCCACTGTTAGCCACCCTCGCCCCTGCTAGGCCAGCGCCGCTTGTCGATTCCCCCACATTTGCGCCAGAACACTCTACGCCACTACCGGAGACTCTACTGCAGTCTGGGGCGGCTGCAGGTGCTTGTGGGGGTTGGGAGTACTCCATAAGGTGGGCGCCACTGCTGCAGCTCGCACGATCTACAGGAATATCGGCCACACTGTCACTGGAACTGTGATCAGTGGCTTCGTTCGGAGTGGTCGCGACGGCCGCCTCCGATCGCTGCTCCTCCCCGCCGGTGGTTGCAACGCTGGAGGCGTCTGCGTCATCCTCGCGGGACGAGCAGCACTCCTCAGGGGGCGGCGTGGGTAGGAAGGGATCTGAGCGGATGGGCCCCGCGGCAGGCTGCAGGGGGATGCCGTTGGCGGAGGCGAGGTGGCGCTTGAGGACTTCGGCGGCGGTGTGCGCCCGCTCGTGGCAGTCGATGCAGAGCAGCACGATGTCATGGCTTCGGTGGCTCTTCATGTTGACAGGGAAGTGCTTTCTGTAACAGTCTGGCACGATCCTGTAAGCTCACAGCTGGTGTTAGTCCAATGAAACAGACACAAGCTCCAGCTGTGCATGAGCGCTGGCGCCCAGCTGCTTGTGACACCTAGCGATGTGTGGTGCCCAAGAGGAGGTGCATAAGACAGGCCTCCTGCACAAACCTTATTGATCCTATGGTTAAACAGGACGATACTTAGAGGATGAGGACGCAGAGCAGCAGCCATGATGTGGGCTGCGCCGCCGCACCAGCAGTCATTGCCTGCTCTTCACAATGCAAGGCCTGCGAATACTGTTACCATCCGAAAAAGCAAAACTGGGTAAGAAGCAACATGCATGAAACCCCACCAATCGAATAGCAGAACAGCACCATCACCAAAGGCGCTTTGGCACTCTTGGCCACACTGCTGATCATCTGCACTTGATCTGCAAGCCTTGTAGATGCATGCAGCACGTCAAGCGTCTTGTTTTTATGGGCCCAGGTAACACCCCACATACGGTGCGCATGCATGCATGCAGCAGGTAGAATATCACGTTGGAGAGCGCACTTGTACTTGAGGTAGTGGCCAGCCTCGCCACACCCAACACACTCGTTGGCCTTGACTTCATTATAGAAGTCATCACCAGACTGCTGGTCATTTGTCTTGTGTTGGAAGTTCAGCCGGATCGTTGGCTGAGCGGACTCTGGGCCCAACCCAGGCTCCCACTGCCCCAACCCTTTTTTCACGTACCACACCAGCTTCTTCAAGTCACAGGCAGCCAGAAAGCCCCCCTCCTGCAGAGATGCATGGCGCAGAGGTTACGAGGCGGTTGCCGCAGGCACTGGGTGTGAGGCATGCAGCACAGCAGGTCAGAGGCAAGCAGGGCGGGGCAACGCTCACCTGCGACAGCATTCTGCAGCTGGAATAGGCCGGTTTCTTCTTGCTGAACTTGGAAATGATGCGCTCTCGGGTCATCTTCTGCTCCGAGGGCCCTTGTGGGGCTGCTCCGCTGGCCGCTGCGTCCACTGCAGGCCGCTGCTTGGCGGTGCTGCCGGCATCAGCAACCTTGGCTGGCGCTGCCTGCTTCTTTTGTGATGTCTTGTTGGTGCTTGTGGCTGCGCCTTTGCGCACCTGATGCTTCACCTCAAGCTGGGCGATCATCCTCTCCACCTGCACCGCCTCACTGCACTCAAGAGATTGGCTACAAGCATGGTGGCCACCAGAGACACTGCAGCATGCTTCGCCCCCCCCCCCCACAGACACGGACAGCAACACACAAACGAAACACTAGCGCATTTGTGCGGACAGATGCAGGCACAGGGCACAAAACATGTTGCTCATGTACCATGGGCCTGCATGTCTCCACCCAGTGGCTAGAGGCATCCTGGCAACACCACCGCTGCTACACGGCTGCAAGGGCTTCGCTAGTCGACCTGCTAGAGGGCGCACCTGCACTGGCAGCACTGACACTCTGCCTGTGTACGCACACCACAGCAGCCAGGCCAGCCACGGGGCCGCAAGCACAATCGCACATCCCGGGCTCCAGTGGTCAAGATACCACGCAAAGGGATTCTTCTCTGTCATCCTTTTCTTTGTGTTTGACGAACCACTGCTGCACGCACCTGTCGACACCCCCGGCCCCTCAGCGCGCGCCTCCGCCTCGAGCTTGAAGCGTGCTGCATGCTTCTCGCGGTGCGCGCTGACCCAGCGCAGCATGCAGCGCACCACAGACAGAGTGCCTCTGGGTCTGTGCTTGAGCAGGTACTTCACCAGGGCGTCTGGGAGAATCATGACCGGGCTGATGTCCACCAGCTGCGCCACTGCAGTGCGCCAGTAGCACACCACCGCAACGATGCGCAGCATAGCTGCCTCTGTCGCCACCAGCGCCACCCCCGCCTGCTTCGATGCATTTGCACTCTTGCTGCGGTACTCGACCTCCCTGTTGACCAGCCTGGTCATCGCCGCTGACGCCACCTCCACCACACTCGCTGCACGCAGTCGTGGATTGCGGCACAGCAGCTCTGCATCAACCAATAGAGGCACTGCAATGCCATGTACCAGTGCCGTCCTAATAACAAGAAATACATCGAATTCAGACATGTGTTCAGTGCGAGGTTGTTGAGCTTTGTTGCTGGACGCACAGGTGGCAGCCACGTTGAGAAGCACATGCATCTGGCTCAGTAGCGAGCAAAGTTAGAGTGAAAGCGGGCGCACGTTGCCGATGTACCACCATCGTCCTGTCACAGGACTTGCACCACACTCTAGAAACATCTATTGGCTGCACAGGCCCTGCATCGGAGTCTGCATGCTTGTCGTTGCCCCTCTTCTGCTTCTTGTCCTTCTTGCCAGCGCGCTTCTGGTTCGGTGCTGATGAGTCCGCACTGCTGGTGCCTGCAGGTGCTCCTGAGACACCACCTGCGCGCTCCTCAAGGGGGGCTGCAGCTGGAGATTGTGGATCAGCAAACTCAGCAGTAGGTGCGTCTTCCGCAGCAGTACTGCTGATGGTTCCTGGTGCAGGTGCATCTACTGCTACAGAGTTTGCACACTGAACAGCCCCTGGCACAGTGCTGGTACTCTGCTGCGGTGAATTGCTGCCATCAGGCTTGTTAGCAGCTTCTTTTAAGCCTTCCTGTACATAGCTGTTGTTACATGTGCTGGCAGGAGCAGCCATGAGGACATGATCTTTCAGACCAGTCTGCTGGAAGTTGGTTTGATGCTCATCAAAGAGATCTGCAGCTACGTCTGTCGCAGTGTTGCAGGCAGCAGACGCCGTTGAATCGACACAGTCACCGGCTGCATTTCTGCTGCAATCTGCAGTATCTGCAGCCTGATCCGAGCGCCTGCTGTTCTGACGATGTAAATTCCTCTTGTTGAGGACAGCTGGTGGACTGAATGGGTGCTGGAGTTCATCCAGTGGGGCTGTGGTTACTTCCAAAGATGGTGCTCTATCCATGTGGCATACAGGCATGCCATCATCAAGTGCTAAGTCCACAGCATTTGCCGCAGCTTGCTGCGAAGACAGTTCCTGAAAATGGTCATCTATGGTCGCCAGGCTGCCTTGCAACCCTTCTGCTGCATTCTCTGTCGCACCGAGCCCTTCTTTCCTGCCATTGGGAGAGGCAACAACAGCAGCTGAATGATCTCCCTCTTCGTTTCGTTCAAATGCAGAGCAGACAGCTTCTGTCTTATTTCTGTCACCGCCACTATGTTCTGTTACGAGCTCTGCAGGAGCTGGTACATCCTCTAAAGAAAAGTCCACGAGCGTCATTGCTATGAACTGCAGGTAATTCACATCAGATACACTATAGAAAAGCATCTCCTCGGACAATGGACGTACTCTCCAGTCACCAGCAGCCAGTACTTTGTTACTGTGCACACCACAGAGCTCTGCTAGCAAACTGCCGAGTCCAGGTTTCTTCACCCTGTTCACCCGCACTGCTTCCTGTAAAACACAGCGCACGTGTGGTCATGACAATGAAGTGTGCAGGACGAAATGATCTTCACCTGTTGTCACAGTGCCTCTGCATGCACAGTTAGAATAAACCGAGGCGCAGCATACACACTTGTATACACACGCACAGCACCAGCAGCGTAGGAACCTCATGCACCACACCTCAGCAAGTGCACACGTGTCTAGCACGTTAACGGGGTAGATGTCCAACTGTTGCAGCCATTGCAGGTCTGCAACACAGCTATGGAACAGCTTCAAGATATTGGCATCCTCAAATGGTGCCTTGAGGATGGACATGCAGTCATGAAGAGCCAGTAAGTCCACTGCAAAACACTGGCTACCCACAGCAAGCTGCAGCAGGCAAGGCATCGTCTGATACGCGAACACACTGTGTGCTTCTAGGTCTACTGCGAACACCTGCACGCGGCCACGATGTCTCATGTCTAGGAGATGAACTGCTAGGAAACTCCATATGCCACCAGCACCCACTCTTTCATGCGAGTTTCATGTTCTTCAATGCAGTGAACACGGCAGTGAACACTTGCTGCTTGGCAAGATGGGTGGAGCTTCATGGACATCATGCAGTGGAATGGTTATTTCTCGCCTAACTTCGTGCAAAGGAGCAGGGACAGGAGTCACCTTGCAGGATTTCAGAAGCTGGACAAGGGCCTTGAGCTCTCGTTTGCGGCCCACCCATGTGAAGTCCAGGTCTTGCAAACAGCTGTGCGCTTCTGGCCTCTCACACTGCAGAGTTCTCCGTAAACCTGCCAAGTCTAAGCTACTACGCAACTGCTGAATCCTGGCCTCCTGTGGATGGCGGGATGGACGTGGATAGCCATACCTACGAGTGCATCTGTGTTCAAGGTCTGTGAGCGGGGTATCAGAGACCATGCACCGGTTCAGTAGGCACACACCTGACGAGGAACAGGTACTGCGGACGGTTCTGCTTGGTCCAGTTCAAGGCCCCTTGGAGGCAGAAGAAGCATGTCCAGCCAACTGCCCCAAAGACTAGAACTCTGGTGTTCGGGCTCAGGTCCATTCTCGCACTAATCCAAGGCGAATCAACTTCGGAAAACCTAAGCTGTACGCATGAATAGTGCGTCATCGCAACATCTCTCAGGAGCTTCGCAGTGACAGGGAATGTGGGAAGCACGTAAACGATTGGTGTGAAGAAGCATGCTGTGGTGGAAGCCATACAGGTGTGTCGCTACTCCACAATTTCACAGGAAAACATCAAAGCCAGTTTTTCTGTGTCGTCTGCAGGATGACTGTGTCAACCTTCAGAATGGCTATATCCGACATGCTGTATCTATGCGTTGTCGCGCCCGAGAGGTGAGCGCTAGCAACGTGCAAAAAGAACACAATGCTGTATATGAGATTTGACAGTGATGTCCGCTTGTTTCCCTGCACTTGGATCAGCACAGCGGCCATGCGCTCGCACCTGTTTCCCAAGAATAAACTTCGACACACAGGCGAGACAACGCCTTCTCAGCTGATATCAAACAACCTCGCACGGAAACAACGTAATAAAATGAACAAGCAACAAGATAGAGGCTCTGACAAGCAATGTATATGTAAACCAGAAACGACGTTCCTGCTTCGTCCGAAAACACAATGCCATGTAGCAGGCCGCAAGGCACGCACACACGTTTTAAATGGTGGAATGGAGTATTCATCATGTATAGATAATTGATGCACGGCCTCTACTGCTGAACCGCTCGCTTGAGCTTGTGAGGTCTTTTTCCCAGACATGAGTCAAAAAACGCGTTCATCGATCATATGCTCACTGCGTGGGATGCACAGATACATCTTATTGCCCTGACTTCAACTGCAGGGACCGCGGGAGTCATTAACCATGTGCAATAACGCTTGACTGAAAAATATTGCTGCTGACAGGGCGCTGGACGGTAGTTGTGTTCTACAGTGCTTGGCCTTGGCCTTGATTGGAAGCCTTTCTAGAGACCTCACGCCGCGCATTATGAGCAACGAATCATACACAGTTCACTTGTCATCTGATGTGGCAGGAATAGCGTTGCGTGTGGCGTCCACCAGTGAAGCCCAACTGGCGACTCATGTCCCTTCCATGGAAGTGTATGGGGAGCAAGACTCAGTGTATGCGTTTAGTGACAAGGTATTGTTTGTCATGGTCTCATCAGCTACCTTGCGCGTTCCTTGTTCCCGGGGATGGTGTTTTTTAGAAGGGATGCTGGCTGCTGAATTCCTCCTGTTGAAAGTCGTGTTCGCGTACTGTACCGCAACTGCCTTGACAGCAGATCCGCAAAATATCGTGATGCAACTGCAGAGAACTGCCTCTTCATTGGTTTCGCCTTGGCGTAGCTGAGCTAGCCCACGACACAATATGCTCCTCGTGTGCCTCAAGCTGACAAACATGCACTCATACAGAATGAAAGGGTTGTGATGACGGCAATGGTAGAGCCCCTGGAAGACATGACAAGCAGGTGTGTGGCAGCTCTGCCAGTTGTATGTGTGCCGTTCAGATTCTGTAGGATAGAAACGAGTGTCCTTGCTCCAGGTCAGTGCGAAACTCGATCACTGTCTTCTTAGTGCAGCACTAGTGTGTTGCAGCTTTTTCTTTCCCTTGTATCGGATGCAGCTGTGTGCAGAGTGCTGGTGGGTGTACGGGACAGAAAGAGGAAGACGGTAACGCTGTACCCGGCAGCGGGGAATCAGGTGGCCATGTTACATCCCAGGCTCAGTGGCGTGCGGTATCATAGTATCCAGAGTGATGAGCAGCCAGGACAGGATCTTTCAGAACGACTGCAGAGATACAGGCAATACAGGCAGAAGTCCGCCCTTGTGCATGCCTTTGGCAGCACTCGCAGGTGGGTGGCACTCAGCCTCCATCCCAACATGTCCTTTATTCTTGATTTCTACATAACGTCGCGGATTCGTTTATCTCAACCCAGTGCCTCACGCTGCACCCTTCAGCGGATGCTGTTGTGCTATTCAAGAACTGTCAGGGTTCGTCCACAAGACGTGCAAACAAACACGTAAACTTGTGCAGGGTCAAAAAACTTACTCAGAATGTGGAGACTATGATGCTTGATCAGAATGTTGTGTCTCGTGGGGATATTGAGGAGGCTGTGGAAGAGCTTGGAAAGCAAGCGGAGGGCTCTGGCTTAACATCGAAACAAGTGAGCCTCATTATGACTATGCCGTGAGAATATTTACCACAATTAACTAGTGCTTGATGAAATAATAGAAGCCTGCAGACCAAAGTCGTGCATCGTTCAGACCATGATCAACTACTCTTCTCCAGCCAAACATCTCCTCCCCACCCCCTGTCATGTTCCAGTTGTAGTCACTGGTATTCTGCTAGCCATTGCAAGCTAACGAGGTCACGTGTGCAGGTGATGAGCAGGGTGTCAGCTGCGCGGACTATTCCTCCTCACAACCCTGACGCCACAACAGCACACGAAGCCTACAAGGTAGCCGCAGTGCTTTCTGAGGAAGATCTGCAGAACCTAGACGTAAATACACTGCGACAAGTTCTGCAACAACCTGAAATGATTCAGCCATTGAAGGCAGCTGGCTCTTGGATGAAGCTGAATGCCTTTGTGAGGCTCGTCATTCAGATGAAGATGGGTCCAGGTTTTCTTGAAGTGGAAGCAGATGAGTGCAGCAAGTGGCTAGCCTTGCTGCAAGTGTGCTGCAGTGTGCTCAAGCAAGGGCGGTATGTAGAGTTTGATGAGAGCAGCAATAATCTGGTCCAGAATCAGGATGATGGTGCGTGCATCTGCCTGAAGACTCCCGTCATAGTGTACAGTGATGAGCCTACCTGCTGTCATGTAGCAGATGTGAGTAGGTCATGCACGTAGTACAGAGTACAAATCACAACCGACGTTGCGAGATGTGCCAACTGATAGTGTTGCCATGGCACAGTGGGGTCAGTGTTACGCACAGCCTACATCAACCCTATGTGTGCAACAAGGGCTGCTCTAGACTGTGACTCAATAGGGTCTAGCATCATGGGAGTATTTGCCATGCAGCATGCAGCCCGCATCCACCCAGCTGCATGATCTCTTCAAGTGTGGTAGTGCACAGAGGGCTGTTGTTGCAGAGAAGCAAGAAGCTGAAGACGCAGATGTATTCGCTGAAAAGAAGAAGAAGACATTGCCTATGGCCACGTTTGCAAAGGACTGTGGCTTTGTTTCAGCCCAGGCTGCAAAGTACTGGCTGTCGAAGTTTGGAGATGCCACTTCCCTGTCAGGCATGACAGTGTACAAGACCTCTGAGTCTCAGAAACTGTTGCTGAATACCACAACAGCACTCTGTGCGATTCGCTGCAATGAAAACAAAATGAATACAGACATGATGACTGCTCTTCTCAGGGTCGTGAGTCCAAGTTCTGCCCAGGAGGTGCGTGCACGTGTACTTCCATCTGTCTACGGTTTGTAAAAAAACTTCCATCTGTCTACTCTAATCTTCGGAGGAAGCTGTACCAGGTTTTATGTATCCCCAGCATGCAGGTTTCGGGCTGGTTCAAGCAAATTGGATGCAACACTACTGCAGTAAAGATCGCTGGTGATGTTCAGACATTCACAGCAAGCCTTCTGAATTCACGTGGGCAGAAAACTTTGGCTTCTTGCCTTCCTAATCTCAACAAAAGGAAGTCACGAGGATGACGGCCGGACGCCAATCATGTGTAAGACCTACTTTGCTGAGTCATGAGCCCTGAGTTCTTGTCTTCCGTGTCCCAGTTGTGTACCCTATTGCTTCAGCAATGGAGATGGCTGCACGCCTCTGTTTGTTCACGCCTCCCAGGGATGTTGCATCCCTGGTAGCCAGAAGTAGAATGAACGCCAGCCCTGATTAACATTGGCCTTCACAATGCTTCACATCCGTCTACACTCATCATTCCAGCCTTGCTAACCTACGCACTGTATGTGCTTGGGGTGCTGTTCCACTGGCGATGCGATACCACTCATCTTTCAACTCTTGTTCACATGTAAATTCTAACTAAAGGGGGCATGCATGAAAACGTCTTGCTTCCACAAGTGCCTGGTGTTCGTGCACTCACACCAGCATCATCTGGCCAAGCGCTTCTCATCGAATGCCAACACTGCGCAGCTTGCTATCGCTGCACCCAGTGAGGCCACCGCCCGTGGTGGGCTTGATGGGCTTCTGGAAGATACTCCAAAATCGCAGGGATTCGTCAGCCGACCCACTGCACATGACACATCGCCGTGGATGAAGTCAATTGCTGCTGGGCCGAGGCATCCACACACCCAGCAACACTACGTGGCACCTTTGCGAACGGCAAACGAGTGATACTTGGAAATGTATACAACTCTAGCTTTGCAACATAGTGCTGTTGAGCAACACAAGTCGCCCTTACATGACATGTGCAAAAGAGTAGACGAGGCCTGCCCTGATGTGCGGCCTGATCCAGACAGAAGAAGCGGCACCTGCAAGCTGTGCATCCATCAGGAGACAGTGTGAGGTGCAGCACACGGCCAGAGTGGTCCAGGAGATCAGCGACGTGATGCATGCTGGGCCACTTCCACAACCTCAGCTGATTCTCTGACCCATCTAGTCCGCTTAGGATCTCCTTGTCATACGGATTCCACAGCAGCGAACACACCTGTGCACACAGCTGGGTCAAGCCTGCCTTGAATTGTGCGTAATAGTTTCATCAGAAGAGCAACAACTTGAGCAAGGCCAGCGCCTTGGGTGAGGGGAATTAGAACTGAGTTCAAGGGGCCACACAGATTGACGCAAAGCACCCCACTCTTTCGAAAAGAGACAGCTGCTACTGCGCCGCGCAGTACAGCAAATTACACAGGCTTGGGCGCATTCTTTCATGCGCATCAAGCTTATCACAGGCACTGCACACACCCTCTGCACACTACTGCTCCTGCAGAGCTTTGAGTAGTGCATTTTTGAGAAACTGACAGTATGAGAGAGGCCGCACCTGCTTGCCTGTATCCATGCTATTCATTTGAGATCCAGTCTGCGTGTCCCACACCCGAATGCGATGGTCGCCGGCACCACCGCCTGAGGCAAGAACCTTGCTCTTGAAGGGGCACCATGCCAACGCCTTCACTGTCGCTGTGTTGTCATCTAGTCGATGCAACGGCTCCTCTTGTCTCCTGCGCTCATTCACCACCAGATCAGATAACAGGCACCACAGCACTGGGTTTGATTTCGGTTGAACTACACAGCTGCACCATGAGTCGGCAACTAGTGCGGCAGCTGAGTTCATGGCGCTGAACAGGAGGCGTTCAGATGTGCGCAGGTGCCTGAGGACCTGGTGCGAGAGGTCGAGCCATGGAAGGGAAACGAGCCAGAAGCGATCGCTTGGAGCTGTGCCTGCCTGACAGAATAAGGCTTAACAACACGACCAAAGAGATGCATCAGATAATTTATGTCGGTGTGGTAGTGGGTAAACAAACAACACAGAAGAAGGTGACGGTAGCGCACCTGCGATCCCAGATAGCAAGCAGCCGATCGCTCCCTCCTGAAGCTATCTGTTGTAGATTGGGGGACCATGCAAGCCCGCACACAACGCTGGAGTGTGCTTCCATCCAGCCCACATTGTGCTGCTTGATTCGCACATCACTGTTCATGATCTTCCCGCTCCCAGAGCCTGACGTGACCGTTTCATTGTTCCAGGACAGTGAATACACGATATCCGAGTGCCCGCGCAGGATACGCAGCAGCTTAAGAGTCGATGCATCATAAAGCTGGATGGTGCCGTTCGATAACCCCACCCCTATGTGGGTGCCTGTCCCAGTCCATTTAAGCGCACAAATGCGGACGGGGTGCTCAAACTCCTCAACCTTCTGGACATCATTCGTCTCCCCGTCCCACATATACAGGCTCTCTTCCAGTGCCACGACTAACTACAAAAGCACCTGGCTGCTGTGATCTCGAATTGAGTTTCCAACTGTGCGGACGCATGGTCAAGGGGTCTGACATCACGGTGCTTTCGTTTCGCGCATATTATGTGTGGACTAAACTGACTGACACCTTCATAGATGAATTTTGGCGTACTAGCACCATCACATACTCACGTACAATGGACATCATGCTACCTGGCACAGTACCTTGTTTTCAGATCCCCAATCCAGCCCATTTCGATAGAAGTCATTAGGAAGGTCGGGTGCATCAAGCACCCGGTCTGGGTGCTGAGGAATGTACCGGTGAGACCTTGTGCCCTGGGCACTCAAGAAGAGTCCACCCTCTTCGGGCTTGGTTGGCTCGGACGCCTTGGGGCGCTACATAGCAGGTGGGAGCACTCAAAATCCCACATGCAGAACATTTTCATCAGGCTCTGCAGCCTTTGGAGTAGGTAGGTACATACCGAGTTCTTGAAAGACAACAAACGTTTATCGTTGACAGACAGCTGCTTTGCCAACTCACACTTGAACTCCTGCATGCAAAGAATGATCCTGCTCTTCTGTCAGTAACTTCAAAGCGAGCGGTTTGTAGTCTGTTTATGTTGACTGTTGTATCAGGCTCACGAGCATGTGACGATGCCGCTAACACCGAAAACATACCGACCCACTTGTGTCTAACTGGTTCAGCAGCCCTGCGTTCTCAAAATCTGTGCCTCCACGGTTGGGAATAAACCTGTCATTCTGCATTCCATCCTCAATCTCAGACCCGGACGGGCGCTTTCACGTCAACAAAGGTGTCAGGATACAGAGTGCGCACGCGCTCTCTCGGTCGTGAGACGCCAGGAGTCTTCGGTCGAGAACCAAGAGGGCGAAGCAAAGACTTTTTTTCTGGCGATGCCATCTGATTGACTCTGCTGGTGGCTGACAGAGCTCGAACTGCAGCAACCTTAACAAAGAACTCGAAGGATCCGCATTGGTACCTCTGGCGTATTCTGCACAAAACAATACGACTATATGTGACGGAGGACGTTATTTGACGCAGAAAGAGCAGAACACAGCTTCTCTGCGCCTTTGCGCACAGTCTCTAACATGCGCCTGCTTCCGGCGAACACTGCCTGCTCTCCTGGGAAACGAGAATAGCACTAATTGGCACTGTAAAATGTCAAATAGGGTCGTGTTATTGTCAACTCCTGCAGCTACGTGTAAATACTCAGAAGCAAGGCATTTCTGTGGCATCTTTCTCAAGAATCAGGACCGTTCTTTTCTCATAGTATCGATTTCAAGTGGACGCAATTGTGCGCAATTTGTGGGGTAAAATTGTATAGCTTCACTACAGCAACCAAACTAACCCTTCTCGTTTCCCAAATCAGCTCTGGTCTAGAACAAATCGTGCCCCTCCTCGCAATCTGATACATGCCTTTTATCATTCTTGTTTCCACCATCCTCATAATCCAAAGCTTCCAGAATAAAGCATGGCCTTTATTCTATCTTTCTCATCTTGTTCTTGTAGCTTCATGCTGAACGTCTCCAGCTTTAGTCCAGCGAGCATGTCTTGAATGCCATGAACAGTGAGGCCGACCCGGTGGTCTGTTATTCGATTCTCCTGAAAGTTGTATGTGCGGATACGCTCACTGCGGTCTCCTGTGCCCACGAGGCATTTCCTCTGCGACGCCTGCTCAGCTAGTGCTTTCTGCCTGCTCGAACATACATAGCGTGTGAATAGCAATGATTCATGTGAAGGAACCCTGTCTACGCCGTACCCAACCCCCCCCCCCCCCCCCAAACATGACTTCATTCTATCATGATATCATATATCACTTCCCAAAAAGTCGAAAAGGGTTTTGGGAGCATACGCTAACCCAGTGCACCTCTTTTTCATGTCAACGTCAAACACACACTGACAGGTACTGAATACATAGAGAAAGATGTTGCATACAGGCCATGAAAATGTATCCAGGCAGCGGCGATGTGCAGGACTGTGAGGGAAAATGCTGGGAAGACGCGCAGTGCACACCGCTCTGCGTCTTCAAGCCTAGATGCCAGCACTTGCATCGCTGCTGCTTTGTTCTTGTGCTGCGAGCGCTGATTCTACACGTCATGTATCGCTATGAATCAGCCTTTCCACCCCATAACACCACAACAAGGATGAACCAACATGGGCAGAATAGCACAGAAAGATAGTTTACAATCAATTGACCAGCTTTTTCATACGCGCAATCGACATGACGGTCTTCTTGACGTGACACTGATGTCATCTGATGTGTACACGCCCCATGCAGAGGTATGTACTGACACATGGAGTGCTGCACATGGGCACAGACGTGGACTTGAAGCGCACCGAAGCAGTAACTATGACACCAGAAGGGATGTGTGTGATTCTTACAGCACTGTCTGTTGTGTTGACGTGCTGTCCTCCAGCCCCCGACGCTCGCATGGTTTCGATTTTGAGATCAGAGTGGTCCATCGTGAAGGATCTCTCGTCTGCTTGAGGCATTACCAGAACAGATGCAGTGCTAGTGTGCACTCTGCCTCTTGATTCTGTGATGGGTACGCGTTGTATTCTGTGAGTTCCATTCTCAAACTTTAGAGAGCGATACACATTCAGCCCTGACACTGTTGCTACCAGTGTGGATGTCCCAGGTCCATCGTCCTCAAACTTCCAGCCACACAGTCCTGCATTCAAGATTACATGTATCCAGGTAATCCAGGCCGTGTATACGTTACTGAATGTTTACGATATTTCAGGCAGCTTCCAAGTCACGATATGAGCATGCAGAAAGGTGCTTCAAGTGCACGTCACAGGTGACATACCCGCGTACTGCCTGTACATTTGATACAGCTCCCCTGCAAAAAAAGATGCTTCTGTTCCACCCGCACCAGCACGAACTTCTAGGATGATATTTCGCTCGTCCGTTGGCTCCTCTGGCAGGAGAGATACAAGCAAGTCTCGTCCCACAATTTCAAGCCGTTCATTCAAGAGTGACACCTCGTGCTGAGCTGAATCTTGAAGCTCCTTCTCTAGCTCATCATCAATCATTTCCTTGTATGCTCTAATCTGCATCATCGAGAAGCTTCTAGGAGTGTGAAGCCTCAGGAAAGTGGCAGATCCGGTCAAGAGGATCATAGAATCCAGATTACGTGGAAATGAGCACGGGCGCAAGCTATTACACAAAAAGATATTCTCTGTATTAAATGTACTGCATGGGGTTGTACGGTAGCAATCTCACGCAACCTCGGCAGATGTAGACAGTGAAGAAGACTAGGGGACATGCCTCGCTTTCAATATGCCGATGCTGCGAAAGAAGGGCAGCTACTGGCTCTAATCTGTTCACCTGTCGCTGAAAATCCCGTATCTGCTGTGTTTTCAGGGACGAGGTGTCGTTCAGTTGTGCCACCATGTCGTCTAGTTGTGATACAGATGCCTCGAGCTGGCGTAACATGTCCTGTGACAAATTCAAGCCAGACGTTGCCGACACAGTATCACTAGATCTGAATCTTTGTCCGGAGGTCTTAGAGTGAGGAGAATGGGAGGTACAGGGTGCCAGGGGGGCAACTGCTCCAGCCAGATGGCTCTTGCTTCCGGATGCCCAGTACTGTAACGCATGTGAGCAATCCGAACGCAGCCAACGCATCCAAATTCGCTTGTTGTGTCGCATTCTGCTCGACTAAAGATCGGTCCCACGTGCGGGATGGACACACACCACCTGCAACCAGACATACCCAACGAATGCAACCTGCTCGTACCCATCCTGTGTGTATGGCCTGAATTAATATGTTTGTTCAATGTTTGACTGACAAGCCACCCTGGAACGATGTGATATTGTGACAGACATGGTTCCAGTAATAACAAGCGGGTACCAAGAAGGATATCATGAACCAGATGAATGCGTGGCTAAGAAAGGAGGCGCTGGGGGTCAACCAGAACAGCAGCGGTTATCAACTTTTCTAGCAAGATTTCATCAGGACGATCCTGCTGCAGTAGCAACACAGTCGTGCCCAATCAAGAATTGAAGCAGGATCTAACATGACATATTTCACACGCGCTGCAACTTTGACCTCGTTACAAAGCAGTCCAAGCACACTCAGTATTGCCTGTTTCTTAAAAACCCAGACATTTCTTTACAAACGCATCGGAACCAAACCAAGGGGTCCCAAGTTCTGGAATCTACCAGCAGCTCGTTGACAGTGGAGGAGGAACACTTTGCCCAGCCATAAGAAAGCACTGCACAAGGAAACAACGATAACCTGCATTCTCTTTCCAGGGTCACTTGTGGCAGATCCAGACAATACAGTACAGTTTCCGTAATCTGCACAGCAAGGTCACCCCCTGAAGCAAACCCACAAACCTGAGTGCTACAAACTCCCCACAGCCACAACAATGCAACCTCTGATGCAGGACATGGAGCATCCATCACTGCACACAGCATGCATGCTGTTCGGGCTCTCCAAGAATTGTCAGTAGCTCCTCAGCATGTTTCAAGAAAGATACTCGAAGATCATTGGCATCAAACCTGACACTCAACAACACCCTCCAATCGAATGTTACCGCCTAGCCGCGACTAGCTCCCTGTTCTCCCTCTTCGAATGTTATGTCTATACTGTTGTGCCGCCTGCTGGAGTACAGCTACAAACTGAGCCAACATGCCTGGGCCAATAGAACCAAACAGCAAGTTCGCATGCGGCATGGCATTCTCAGGCGCTAACACCATGCATCACTGGGCCCATCAAACCATATAAAGGGCCCCTTCAAGCATTTTGCTCCTTCATACATTTAATTGAAGCATAGTAAGAGCAATGGCTGCAGCAAGCAAGAAAGTGACAGGAGGCGGGACAGCAAAGCAAGAGGCAGTGGCAGCCGCCGGCGCCACACTTCGATCCTCGGCCGTCCCCGCAGCTGAGGATTGTGCAGTGCCTGCAGGAGCAGCGGTTCCGTTTGCAGTGCTGGAATCCGACTCTGGACCAGAGGGGCCACCTGGTGCTTGGGCTGCTGTAGATTCTGCAGTGCATGCTTGGAACTTATAATACATGGCACTCCTGTACCGGTGATGAACCATTAGATGCTGTTAGTGCGCTTTGTTGCGTATGTTTTGTGATGGTTGTATTGTGCCATTCTAACGGAGTGATGGGTTGTTTAGCATGCATCTGCAGGCTACTCAGGTTCTTGCCCATGCATGCCTGCTCGCATTGTAGTGACCACTTGGGCGTGATCGCAGCAGGTTCCCCCTGAACTGACGCTTGGGCAGTCTTCCAAGGTGCATGGTGCTGCTTCAGCCTACTGTATTTGCTGTGGCACACGATGGTATTCGCTCGCAATGATCACAGAACGCTTGGGCGCAGGTCTCAAGAGGGCACTAGTTTGGTGCAATTGAGTGCAATTTTGGAGAACACGGACAAGGCTCGTGAACTTGTGCCAGGTGTGTGCGCGCACCTGGCCCTGAGCCACCCCCAGTAGCGATGATCAGATCTGAAATGTGCTCAGCAAGCATATAGACTGACCCAGCAGGACCAGAGT
This sequence comes from Ulvella scutata, assembly GCA_032359135.1. NCBI lineage: Eukaryota > Viridiplantae > Chlorophyta > Ulvophyceae > Ulvales > Ulvellaceae > Ulvella > Ulvella scutata. The sequence continues at coordinate 80,248 of JAUMHD010025331.1, read as the reverse complement.
TGGCAGGCATCTCAGGAATAGCTGATGCATCCACCACACGTAGATTACTGAAACCTATCACCTTCAGATCGGCATCCAGCACCCTCCCAATGCCGCAGGTGCCCACAAAGTGGTTCCCGTTCACAACCGTCTCCTGTACCTGCAGCACAATCGAAGCATGTGTGCTCACAACGCCTCGCTTTGTGAGTTGTCTTTCTTATGTACAATTGACTCAAATGCATCTAGAGGCATCCCTGGTGTACAAGCAGGCCCTGCTATGTACCCGCAGTGAACACATGACGTGATCTGAAGAATATGAGCGATGGAGGTCGAAAGGATTGCCACTGTGCTCTGAATTTGCAAGTACTGATGCATTGATACTGATGATCAGGTTGAGCAACACGATACCGTTGACATCACAACCGCCAGTGCCCACTGTGTGATGGCTGCGGGTCTTGCCAAATAGGCGGTTGCGCAGAACTCAGAAGCTCTCTAAAACGGTAAAATGAGCTAAACTGTGCTTGAGAGGGGGAAGCAGCATACGTCTTCTGGGGTGATGGTCTCTGGGAATCGGGGTAGCTCCGTGAAGTTGAAGTCAGGTGGCATCTGTGCGATTACCTCCCGCTCTTTGTTCAGGCACTCGATCATGGTCTCTGCCTCTCCAGGTGCGCCAAAAAGGTTGGTGTCAACGACTGGAGTATCGAAAGGGTCGGTGCTGCGCAGCGACAATGTGGCAAAGGACTCTGGGTTTGGAATGCACCCTGCAGTACACTACCCAGTTCCAAACTAGGACGTGCAGCAATACGAGGCCACAGCAGTATGCTGTGCTGTCACATGCGCCCTTACTGCATCAACACAGTGCAGAGTGCGGAAGCAGAACAGCCGGCAAAACATTATCATACAACAGCAGGCATGCTGATCGAGGTTGTGAGCGTGCCTGCCTGGTGCACCCTTGGGTCGGCGAATCCTCCCTGCATGCATCCAGCCATCCAATCAAGTGCTGCTCTTACCAATACAGAAATAATGCTAACAGAAACCAGCTACGACACGATGTCTGTCAAGGGGCAGGATACAACACAGTTGCGGGCATCAAATTGCGCTCTCACCACACATACTTCACTTGCATAAAGCTGCAGAATGACTGTTCAGACACGCCTTGAAAGCTTGCTGGAGCCAGAAGTGGCTGCACCAGGCAACCAGGACGTACATCAAAAATGAAGGACATGACCCTCCAGATGCCGAGCGGAGGGGCCCAGATGCCATTTAGTTGAGCCCTTGTGAATCCCATGAGACTGGGTTGTCCTTCTTCGAACAGTGCAGTGGCATTCTCACGATCTGCTGCTTCATCGTAGCTGCCTCCTTGAGACAGAGGCTTGCCAGTGTAAGAGCTTAGGATGTTGTCATACGTGCGTGCCTGTACAGATTGAAGTGATCACGATACACCCAGGCCCGTACGTGGCATACGCACAGACAAGGATGTGCATGGTTATTTGAAACATCCAGTGCTTGACACCCAACCAAAGCATCAAGGCCAACACAGATGAGTAGTTCCATTCACGTCCAACAACGATTATGTACAGTTGACATGGCAGGGTCGTGACGTTGCAGGGAGCCTGCCTTGTGGATCCAATCTCATTGGATTTGAACTTCTAGTCACCATGCATGAGGCTCACATGTACTTCGCCTGTTGAAACCAGAAGGAACACCAAGACAATGAACAGCACTCCACGCTTGAAACACACCTGTGCAGACTGCCCCACAGGCAGATCAGCAGCCACAGGGACGTTGAAGCTCTCCAGCATTGCAGAAGGGCCAATGCCACTCAGCTGCAGCAGCTTTGGTGTGTGGTATGGTCCAGCAGACAGGAGCAGCTCCTGTGTGACTGAGATCTCCTGCACAGGCACAGCTGCTCAGGAACAACATATCTGTGATGCCTGCAAGAGTACGTAAGAGAGCATGTTATTGGCCCACACCAAGAAGGGCTAAAGTTAGGAACAGTGTGAGTGCCAGGCAGTATCATGAGAACGGTTTCTTGACAGCCGAGCTCCAGGCATGCACTCAGCTGAGCACGCTGATGAACACAAACAGTGCATAAAATTGCGAAACTATCAGTATTGTAACACTACGCCATGCTGATGTCGCGTTGTCAAGTGACATTAAACCTCCACCTGGGGGTCAGCTGGAGGTCAGGAGGAGACTCCCCCCCTCCCCCGGCGACCCACCACAGGACAGATCATATGTGTACATCAGCATGACGTCATGGTCACACCTCAGCAGCACCCTCAGTGCCAAGCTTGTACTGCACGCCAGTGACTGTGGAGTTGCCTTCAAGCAGCAGCTTTGTGACTGTGCCCCCCTCTATGACCTCCAGGTTTGCGCAGGTGGCGCGCACAGGCTCCAGGTAGCCACGATTCGAGTCCATTCTTCTGCCAATCTCATCAGCTGCCAAGTAGCTGGTCCAAACTGCGTCCACATCTGCTCCCTGCACGACTGGCATGAGGTCATGCATGACGTGAAAGGCTTCTTCCCACATGTTGCTGCTACGAATAATGCTACATTGCACGCAGCTCACAGCACATGCTCAAGATAGCTTAAGCATATGAAATCCATCACCACTGAGCATGAGAGCGATCCGAAACGGAGGAATGCAGTCCTGATGAAAGCTGCATAGAGCAGGGCAGCATACGTCTGGAATGTCTGGCTTCTCAATGACACGCACACCCAGGGCTGCGTTTGCTTCAAAGTACTCTTGGTGGTAGCTGGTTGTCAGCGCAGGGGGGGGCTGGTCGACACCCAGAGTGTCCCGCACACGCTGGTACAGTGCCCCTGCGGTGGCCTCGTCTAGGCCTGTCACTCCCCAGTCCGCCGCTACCTACACCGTGATGTCTTGGTATGTTCATTAGGGTGCCGAAAGTGTCCTAGCTTGAACAAATCCAGCAGGGCGAGTTGAGTTGCAGCAGCTTCTCGCAGCTCGACACCATAGCCCCTTCTATGCACTCTCCTAAAGCCTTACTAGTTATAGTGCCGGCTGTATAGGTCAGAGAGGGAGGGGGGGGAGGGGGGGGGTGGTTGCCACTTACCTGGTTGGTGGGGGTGGAGAACTGGGCGCCGTTGACGGCGCTGGAGCCCCCGAGGGTGGTACCAGTGAAGATCTTGACGGTTTTATTTTCTGCAAGGCCAGGGTTTGGCTCCGACTCCCAGGCCTCAGTCACCTCTGGCGTGGCCCCGACCACAGGGTTGAAGAAGTTGCGCATAGCTTGCACAGTGGCCTCCTGCACATCACACCAGCGTCACTGAGGCCCGTGATGCTTGAGTGTTGTTGCTGTACAGCGCTATTGTGCATTGCCTCGAATTGCAATGTTTGCTGTCGTGCTTGAGTGCGTGTTGAGGCTTTCTCGATGCACCTCCATCCCTTTCTGGAATGGTGGTGGGCAGTGTGAAGCCACACACTCAGATGCACAGAATGCAGCGCAGATGTGCCAGTGCTGGCTGTGACTGGGAATTATGCTACTCAGCTAGCTCTATGTAAATACAATGCAATAAAGCTGGCATGTTCGGCCCCCCATTGTGTTGAGTACTTCAAGAAAGTAGCGACATGACTCCTCCACGACTTTGTGCACTCGACATTACAATCGACTCAGACTAACGCGTCTCAAAACAATTTCTTGAATCAATCATGTTATCTTTAGTGGCTGTGCTGTGTTTCTCCCCGTCCATACACCACTGTTTCCTCAACTTATCTTTCAGGGATGGCGCTGCTGTATCACCAATTCTAGACATCACACAAAAAGACACTACGTGTGTCTTTTTGGATGGCTGTACGCATTCTTGCTGACAACGCAGTGAATGATTGTGTGGCAGTAGTCACCGCATTGGCATGTGATGACGGTGATGACAGAGGTGATAACCACTTGTCATACCTAGTTGTTGTCAGTCGACAAGTCAAAAGTTGGTAGTTTGTGGCATGACAAATACTAGAGCATCTAATACACCAGAATCAACTGCGACAGCTGTGGCCAGGACAGTTTGCGAACAGAAGGGTATGAGCCGGCCAGCAGTACCATGCCCAGAGGCAAGTGAAAGTGCACGTACCGCCTCTGCACTGCGAGGATTAGCTCTCTCAAGCAGAACTATCTTTGCATCAGGAAGGCCCTGGCACAACTTGGAAGCCAGCACACATCCAGCCGTGCCACCCCCAACCACTACGTAGTCTGCAGTGGCTGCTTGGGCAACAGCTGATGACAGTGCCGAGGAAAACACCACAGTTGCATATAAACATGACCACGCTGACGGCATATCTGACAATTGCCCGGTTTCAGGGTTGGAAGTGGTACCGCCAAACACCAGGTTCCTGCACATGCACCATTGTCAGAGAAAACTGTGACAGCAGACAGTTAGACAGGACAGGACACGAAATCAATCTATACAGCAGTCGCATGCGTCGCTTCACCACGCAAGGGTCTGAAAGCTGTACAGCACTGTTGGTTGGGTGTTCAAACGCATGTGCACCGGGTGCTGCTGGAAACGTTCGTACCTGTCAACGGCAACAAACATGTGTGTAGAGCACTAGGATTATGCAGCAAAAAGGAAGCGCATGTGTGCAAGCAAGGACGATTGCGCGAGCCCAATAAATGCGTTGTTGTACACAACTCTATAGCTCTATCTCGAGATAACTGTCCCGCACACGCAGAAATCGTCCTCGAAAACAGTGTGTAATCACAGCTTGCACCTATTATCTTGCATCTTGCTACTATATGATGGAACTGTAGGAAGCGAGCCCGCTCCAATACTTCATGGATGCATCAAGTCGAGCGCATCAGAGCCAGCGGAGCACACCAATACAGCACACGAATACCAATCTACTCAAGAGTGTCTCTGAAGGTTCCTCAAGCGGACAAGCGTCAAAACAAATCAGCCTTAGCACACTTCACAGTTGGTATGTAAGGCGGAAGTAAAATCACGCTGGTGTGCGCTAGCTCAATTCCCTGAGGCTGAAGAGCCACTGTTGCAATAAATGAAACTCGAGAAACAGCCTGACAGACAGCAACTGTAGGCTGTTGCCCTTCCAGTACTGCAACCGAATCTTCGCAGCCAGAGACGCGCCTCTTCTCGGCTGCTGGTGTTCGTTGCGTACGATACTACATTGCAGCTGTCTCTCATTGCTAAAGTTTCTTCGCTCAGCAGGGTCATGGCACCTGCGTAGGCATCGAGGTGGCAATGCAGGAATCGATGTGTGAATCAATTGATGGCGTGTTGAATGCTAAAAGGGCAGCACCCAAAAAGCAAACCATACCCTGAAGCACGCCCCCAGGCCCCCTGGGGACGCTGGCGCATGGTTCTATTCTCGCTGGAGGCGGAGGTCAATCTGACTGCTGATGTTGTGCCTGTGCACAACAGTGATAGCTCTGCGGGCTCCAGTTTTCTTTATTTGCCTGGGCCCAAGGACTACAAAGAGCAGGGCACGCATGCCTCCTGATGTGCACACCGAAACGAATGAAATGTTGAAGAGTGAAAGCATGTGTAGCTGCTAGCTAGCGGCATGCTACCTTTTCATATAGAAAACCCTGTGTACAAGCTAGATGTTTATACCATGTGATCAAGTGCACATTCACTGTGACGAGGCTACGCTAGCTTGCAGCATCTGGAGCCCAACCTGTGTACAACATACAACTAACATCTGTTCCTCTCCAGGTCTGCAACACAGCAGCTAGGCATGGTTCAATCGCAAATGTGACGTTGATTCTTGACTGGTGCCTGCCGACGAGCAGGCAAAGCAATTGAAGTGCAGAACAGATTGAAGTGTTGAATCTATATGAAGTGTCGTTTCATTTGCTTCTCACAGCCGAGTCCAACGTGCAGGCAGCTGGTTGTAGGGATGCATGTTCTACATACATCACCCTTCTTCGCCGTCATTTGCGTCTGGCCTATTGGGTAGAGACAGGAGGCACAACACTTTGCATCACCCTGTGGACCAAGCAGGCACAACACTGGGCGACAACGTCAGAAATATCTCAGCAATGGACAGGTGTATGTCAAGCATCCAGCTCGGTGGAGACACTGCTGCACAAACACTACCACACCCCGCCCCACCTGGTGGGGAATCCCAGGAGAGGGTGTGGAAGCGCTGCAATCCAGCTGCAACTAGTGCTGGCACAATGGGTGCTGCAGTGAGCCCTCCATATCAACGCCTATGAGCCCACTGTGCGTCATGCCTGGGCCCGTTATCAACACAACCGCCAGCGGCTTTGGCCATAGCACCCCATAGACCATGAATGCATGAAAATGCAGTGACATGCAGGGGGGAGGGCACCGGAAAGCCCAAAGCTTATCCTCGCAGTAACTCCCATTCGAAAGCGAAGGGGTTCCTGCGTAGGCCTGATGCAAAGATGAGTTGGAAATCCCTGCAGATTGATACGCGGAAGTTCAGCCCAAGACTACAGAAAAAGAATTTCATGCATGGGCCGTGACCAGGCAGTGCGCAGGTCTGGTGGGCTTCTCTGAGCGGGTGGCAGCAAGGGTGGCAGTTCTGCACACTGCTTTCGTGCGAGGCCTGTCACTGTTCCTGCTCGTCACTGTTTCCGTCTTTTTTGTGGTCTCTGAGCTCCTAGCGCGCGCTCCTCAACTCACCCCGCTCTCCGTCTACTCGTCCCCTGCGCGAGGAACTCTGCTGGTCATCATCACCGCACTGTTGCGCCCTATTCTCTGGCAGTCGTGATGTAACTGGCACTGTCATTATGTCTGGGTTGCCCTGGGTAGCCGGCCTTCTGCTCTTGCTCCCACGCCGTGCTGTACTGAGCCGCGTCTCCTGCTCGGTGGGCTTCCCTTCCACCAAGCTCTCATGGCTGCCTGGGCCTGGAGCGAAGCTCAGTTTGAATACACATCACAGACTTGCTGTGGGCCTCAGTTCTGCTGTACCTTTGTGCAATCCCAGTATGAGCATGTCCAATGGCCGCAGCTGCTTCTTCCTGTGTGCTCTAATGACAAGGCACAAGCTGGGCGCGCATGTCTTGAGGTGCGAGACTCGTGCCCTCACATGTTACCACCCTATTGCGTGTGCATTTTCCTGATGTATTGATGGGGGCCATGTGACCCTACTGTGCTGCCCCCATTCACTGTCCCCGTAAACCTGACATTGCTGATCGGGTTCTGTGCTTGCACTGGATGCAGAACCTTGCCTCCTTGGCTGGCTCTCAACCTCTGCCGCTTCCACCTCGCTGCCACTCTGCCCGCCTGGCTGCCACAGCTTCTTCTGCGATGATTCCTGCTTCGAACTTGTTCTCTTCCATGTTCTCATATCTCCACTCCAGCAGCCGCACTTCTCGTCTGCGTCACGCTGCTTCCCACTAATGTTGCCATGCCCCTCGCTGCCTTACGTTGTGCTCATTTGCTGGGTGATGCTGCCTCTTGACCTTTTGAAACAGCTGATCGGCAGTGTAGGGGCCTTACCTAATGACCCTGCCCAATGGTCCTCTCTCCTAGACTCCCTTCTGTTTGCTCACCAGCACATGGGCTCTCAGGTCATCACCCAGCTTGCTCTCCCATCTCGGTATGGATGCCACGTCATCGGCTGCGATGTGCTCTCTGCTTCGCTTCTTGAGTGCCCCCGCCGACTTTCATTCCCCGCCCCTTTGCTTGCGTGCCCCTATCTTACGCCTGCGTACTGGGCTAGCTGGCAATACGTCCATGCTTGTTGGTGCTTCCCCGGCCCCTGCCTCCGCTTTGCGTCCTTCTGTGGTTGGCCGTAAGCGTCTTCGTGCGAGTGGTGTCTAGCCCTGCCGCTCCCCCCCGCTCCTGGCCCTGTCCTGGCTCTCCTGCCTCTTCCCCAGTGTCGTTCCCCTGTGTCTTTCCCTGTGTAGTTTCCTGCCTCTTGCGTGTCCCGTCATCACTCACGTGCTTGTCCCATCCCTTCGGGGGTGCTGAGGCCGAAGCCCTTCTTGGGTATGGCGTGGTTCCCGATTAGTTTTGTTTTTGTTGTTGCTGGTACCTCTGTGTGCCCTCCGAGTGCTGCTGTGTTTGTTTGGTCTGACTTTGTTTTGGCAGGGGATGCCCGGGGTGGCTGCCCCTGCGAACCATCTCTTCGGAGTGCTGAGGAGCATTGCAAGCGGGTTTGGCGTGACCGTTGATGGTTTGCCCCCCCGGGAATAACGTTTTTTTGGCCCCCAGGGCCACCTTGCTTAGCGGTGCACATGTGGGGGTCTGTGGCTTAGCGGCGCATATGTGCTATCTGTGCGCATCTGTTAGTTGCGCATGCGTAATTGTCGCGAAATTTTCCTTTTCGAATATATTTACGTGGATCTTATCTGCATGCATGTGAGAGGATGGTGGTGTGGCATACGAGAGGATGGTGCTGGTGTTTCACAGCAGCGTATATGCGGAAATCCTCCTGTTTGACGCTGGAGGGCGCTTAGTCCCTGCACCACTGCATACATGCTACAAAGGACGCACCATACTGCAGAGTAGCTGCTGTACTGGGCGCACGTGAGCATGCACGCCTTACACTGCATCCTTGTATCAGGCGAGCATATTATGCTATGATGTTTCAGGCTTAACATATGCGCCCTCAATTGTGCGCTCGATGTCGCGATGGGGTAGACATGCACCTCACCACAGTATGTCCAGACGTCTGTGGGGCATCGTCTTGCAGCCTTCTCTGCACCAGCAGGGCAGAAGACGCGTAGCAAGAAAGAGCCCTATTACTCATTGTGACAATGGAAACGGAAGCAGAGCCAGCGGCGAAGAGCAGCTCCCATGGAAAGATTCTGCAAACGGGTCCCACGCAAAGTGTGAAGCTGTTCGACTCTTTACACGACAGATCACGACGTTACTTGCAGTGCAAAGGCTTGCTGTGATTCTTCCAGTCGGATATTCTTCCTTGCTGTCCTGCCCGACACAGTGATGGTGGCATGCAGTTCACCACAGACTAGATCTGAGCCTGCAGCACTCTCCAGTATGGACCCCTTCAACAGCTTCGATAGAGGAACTTTCAAGGAGAGGGGACTGTGGAAAGAAATCGCTTCCAGAACAGCAAAAACGGCTGCAACCTCTGCTTCACTGAGTGATGGTAAAATTGGCTGGGCCAGTCTGCCACCTGTGCTGCAGAAGACCATGCAGAACATGGAAGAGTGGCCAGGGCTGGAATATTTTAAGTACACATACTACAATTACAGACAGGTGCTGCATTTTTCTTTGAACAGGAGCTGCTGTGCAGTCAGTAATCCTTGTAGTCTGCGCTTCTTGTCAAGCAAGTTCTTCGAGGGAAGGAACGAACACTAAAAATCACACATGCAGGGCACGTGGGATGATCTCAAGTTGTTTGTAGTGGTCAACACAGTCTTACTGATCATTCTGGTGTTGGCAAGGGCTGCTATTGGCGACCACGACTTGTGGCCCAATCTGTGCGCACCCACCGTCTCACTGCAACCTTCTCTCGTAAGCAACCTTCTCTCGCAAATCCACTAAATTTTTTTCCTTATGTGTTGGAATTTTGTGCAGGTACTCCACGTACAAGCTCATTTTTGGAGAGTTTGGTGATGAACTTGATTTCAGCCTACAGGTACGTTGTTCAGGCTGAAACTTTCTTTCCGGATTCTTGTACCCTTAACGAACGATCTCCTGCTGTGCCATGTGATGGATGTACCTCTGTAACTTTATCACCCTTAACGAACAATGTTGCAATGTCTGAAACGATTTGTATCCTGTGAAATTGAAGGACTACATTTGCGGGCTCTTCACAAATGCTGGTACAAGTGCTGGAGCTCAAATGCGTTGTGTTGTACATGGCCGCCTGCATCTGGTCGGCTACTGGCTGTCTCTGTGACCAAAAGCAGGCTTTGATGCAGGCATTTTCTATGCTTGTGGCTACAGGGGGCTTCCTGGCATTTGCCTTGGTTCTTGCACTAGTAGAACAGGCTTTTCTCGAGATATTAGAAGGTAACGTACGCGTGGGCTCGCCGGTGTTTGAGTGCAATCACATACTGCTGCTGGCGTTTGGCCGCAGCCCGAGGGACAGGGAGATGCTGCTCACTGTCACACGTCAGGTGTGTGCAGCTGTCCATGTGGCGTGCGTGGCATCGGTCATCATTCCTTCTTTTGACAGGCGAAAAGAACAGATGCATAGGTGTGCCGAGCTTTTGGGCACAACACAGTTACTCAGAGCTCTGGGGGATCATTTCCTCACAGCCAATGCTCTCCTACAGATGATATCACCTGTTTTGCCTCGTTGCACACCGATGAAGTAGCTCTGTTTAATGTTGCGGAGGATAGGGTAGCAGCGCTTTGACTGAGCTGGGGAAGGTTGTGCTGTTTGGCGAAAGCTCTCTTATCTCTGGATGAGTCTTGGGGCTGCTGTGCAGCTGCTGGAAGCACATAAGGACATCGGAGGAGCAACAATCGTCCTCATGATAGCTGAGGTGCCCAAGCTTGAGCTTGAAAATTGGTTCAGGTGTGGTGGCAGTGCTGGATCATGCTAGACAATGAGTAAGTGACAGTCTCACTGTTTCCTGGTAAGCTGTGGACACAAATCATAGCCTCTGTAAATTGTCTGTGAGTGACTACTTGCAGCATGTAGGCAGGTTTGTGCTCTCATAGCACACACTGCAGGCTGACATCTCGTCTGCAGCAGCTGTAGGTGTAGCTGGAACTGTTGTGCGTTTCGGTTGATCTTGCGCAGCAAGGCAGCAGTACAGTTGCTGGGTAATCCTGGCGGCACTAGTGTTGCACAGCTCATGGTATGCAACTGTTCTGAGTCGCAACTTGCATGCAGGAAAGCACTAGGCGATAAATTACTTGGCAGCACACTAGTGTTCCGGCAAGGAAACCCACTGCTGGTGGGTGATTTGCAGCTTGTTAATGCTGCAAAGTCCTCTGCAACTGTCATCTTTGGCGACCAGTCCAGGTGTGCCTCTGCGTTGCATCGTCCCTTCTGGAACCTTCATTACTATCCCAGGAACAGCCTGCATTCGCATGCAGCAGCCTGTAGCAAGTTGTTCTAGTGCTGTATATGCTCGTGCGCCTCATTAGCTCTTTGCACAGCATGAAGACTAACCACCTCCTCTACATCAATTATTCTCTAGAGGTTGCATCGTTTTTCTGCAAGTCCGATATGTTTCTGTCAATTTCGTTGATCCACAAAGATCATCATTCGATCTTGACACCGTTTTGTTCGCTACTTTGGTTCACACTGGCAGCTCTTGCCTTCTTTTAGCAATTTCTAGTGCAGAGAGGTTCATGTCTATGCCGGCAGACAGTTGCTTTCCTCAGCAAGTCAGTTCACAACGCTTGAGTGCAGGGGACCTTCAGAAGCTGATGCACAGACCACTCGTGTTGCAGTGCTCCTTGATGAATTGGTGACAAATGATGTGCAGTCTGGGGATAGGGATGATTCCAGTGAGAGCCGTTCAGGGCACATTCTTGTCGAGGTGACCATCCTGGGCGATGCCTTCAGACAGCCAAAAGCTGTGAAACCTGATTCTTTGCGTCTGAATGAATGTTTGTTTGTAGCAGGTAAAGTTTATGGTTGGAATGTTATTCATATCACTGCACGTAGATTGTCTGCACCTTGGTTGATTGTTGTTACTGCTGCTTGCAACATCAGCAGCAAAGCTACGTGTTCAAGCTGTCAAAGTGGTAGTTAAACGTCAAGGCTTCCAAGCAGGTGTACCAACACGACACACTGGAGCTCATCAACTTTGCGTGCTCTCCTCGGGTCATTCCAGTTGGGACTGCCCGGCTGAATGCCAAAAGGCTAGTGAGGATGCTGCGCCAGCCTATTATTGGCTTGACATCAAGGCAAATGTGGGACTTCGGATCTGATGCCAGGGTACGACGCTGTCAGCCAACTGCATCCTGCACTTCGAGGCGACTGAACATCCTTGATAGCAGGTTGCAACCGGGGATGAATTGTCATTTTCCCTCCCGCTCAGATGATCCTCATGCATTTGCATTCTCCCAATGACCCCCGCTATTTTAGCACAGGCTGGGCTTGTACAGGATTACTGGGCGTCTGGAAATAGAGGCATGTTCGGCTGCAAGTCATCAACCCGTTGCACGGGTTGCATGCAGCACATACAAATGACCTTTTCTGTTCGTACAGGCAGCTCTTGAGTTGCATCCAGAGCTGGTAGGATGCCCCTTCAAAGATGTTCATTTCCGCTTCTCACACGCCATAGCTATGGGTGTCCTTAGAGGAGAAAAGATGCACATGTGCCCTCCAGAAGACTTCATCATTTGCACAGATGACGAGATCCTCTTGCTGCGAAGAACAGGCTCGTTGCAGACAGCTGTGCTACCCCAGCCACTTGTGGCTGGACCTGACAACTGGGAGCCCAAGATGACTGCAGATGATTTTGCCATGGTGTGCTCGAGCACCAAGATTACTGCTTGCACACTGCATCTGGAGCACTCAGGTCTGGAGACCGCAGTAACAATATTTCTTCCAGTGTGAAGCATCATGCCATCTGACTCCCTCAAAGGTAGTACTGTCACAGCCTGCAAGCTGAGAAGGAGAAGGCATCTTGCAGAACAGTTGCTGATGTGGGCTGCAGATTCCAACGCATGTGAAGGCTGCAATCAGCAACAGCTGTGACGAGGGCTTTGAATGTGACCTTGCAGACAATTCCAGCCTTGCCTCAGGACCTCTTGGAAAGCGAGGTATGATTCCCTGTTGCCATACCTGGAGATTCCTGCAACGTATTTCCTGTGCATCATTTTCTTAGAGCACTGTGACATGCTTCATCATCTCTGCCTGAATTTTGTGTGTGTTGAAGAGCTAGTGCACCTTAGACAGCGTTATTCGGGGCCACTTGAAACCAAGATCGCCCCTTTGTAGCATTGATAACCTGTGTGTTGATGCAGGATTCTTTGTGGCACCAGCCGTACTTGGGGAACGTCCTGCAAGGTCACAACGTGAGGAGCCTCTGTGTGTGCTGGTGGCTGGCTGGAAGACGCAGCAGTTCATGTGTGCTTTAATGTATGAGATGGACAGGGGCCAATCAGAGCTCCCGAGAGGGAGCCATGTCACTTTCTTCAACGAACATGATGCAAGGTTCGTATCTACTGTTGCATCATGCTATTTCCTCTTGTTCACGCGTTGTGTTGTGTTGGCACCGCTTCGCTTGCACTGCGTGTGAGTGCGGCATGTGGTTGTGACTTCTGTTGCTGGTACTGTACATTGTCACAATGAACTGGATGCAGGCGTTTGGCACAAGTTGAGGAAGCTGTTGGGTGTGCTACCTGAGCATCGCTTGAGTGTGCTCACTTTGTGTGTACCTTTGTGTTGCTGCTGCGCGTCTCATCTAAGCATCCTCAGATTGAACTGGGATTTCTCCAGATCGCTTCTTTTGCTTGTTTTCCAGTGAGTGTTCTGCCAGTGGACGTCTTACATGGTGCTGTTTGATCAATGTTTGCTGTCCTGCTCTGGTGCTTGGTGGGCCATTTTTTGGGGTTGATTGGGACGGGACAAGTTCAACATATTAGATTATATTATTAGATTAGGTTAGATTGAATGTTTGCGGCATGTGAGAGTAACTTCCTTGCAGGCTTAAGAACGTGACTACGAACCACATGTACGGATCACCTCTGAAGAAGCACCATTTGACACGTCTTGACATGAAAAACTTTGATTGCATCATGGTTCTCTGTGATGAGAAGTGGATGGACCCTGGTGTGCTCCCCAATCATGTCTGGCAAGCACTTGGCCCAGCATTCTGCACATGTACACGGACTGACATGGGTTGACATGTGGTTGTGTTCCTCAGATGAGAACATGAGCAATGGATACGATGACATCAACAAACAGGGCGATTTGCTGAGGCTTGAATCAGTGGTGTGCTCCTGACATATGCAATGTCCGATGCATTTGGTAAATGCTGGAGAATATGTTGTGGCGAAATAGGTTGAGTTACGCGATTCCAGCACAGAAAATTGGCTTGCCTTGCACTGTTCTGTGTCTATGAGTGCACAAAGCTGTGTCATCTACTGCTCTGCGAGCAGTCGAACAGGTGAGATGTGCAGAGAGTTCAGCATGCATGAACTGAACTTAAGGCGATCTGCTTGGGCCCATAACTCGCAGAAAACTTGGAATTGTCGCTGTTTCGTAAAGTGTTTGGCGGTCGCGGGTTTTGAGATGGCAATTTCAAAATGAGATTGCATGTGAATCGCTGAAAACACAATTGACCCTGCTTTTGAGAACAAAATGAAGTGTCCCGATGGCACTTCCGAGCAGTATTAGGACTCCGTTGTGGCGATACCTGTACATCTAAGAGTGGGCATGGTGCGGAACAGCTGTTTTGTTCAGAAAATGAAATATTCTGATGTAGGAGAACATAAGGAAAATGTCGAAGTTCTTGGAGTGTCAGATCGACAAATGCTTTACGAAACAGCGATTTTGTAAATAAATCATCACAAATACAATGCATTGTTATTCCATGTGCTGCATCCCCTGTATGTAGCTGCAGGTAGAGTTTTCGCTTGTTATTTCGCCAGCTGGGCGATCTTGACATGCTCCAGGATTGTTTTCATTCCACGAGTTCAATGACCGGAGCCTTTGCAGGTTCTGATAGCACAGCTGAACATCAGAATGCGGCTTGAATCACAAGAGAAGGAGGTGAGTATAGTGGCTGAGAAGATGGCGCAAGGGGCAGTCACACGGTTCGAAGACTTGAAGCGCCCGCCACTGGGAATCTCTGTGAACTTCACCAGCTTCAGCGCCAAGATGCTCGCGTTCTTGGCATATTATCCAAAGCTGCTGATGCCATTCTTTGCCCTCGGCGAGGAGGCTGACATCACAGTGCGTTGTCACCTCTGCAACTGTAACACAACAGGTTGTCTGCATTTCCTTAAGTGCGGTTTGCCGAATGGACATGACTGGGAGCTGCAGGTTATCAGCATCCATCCAGTACACAATACCTCTTGTACATGGATAGTTGTTCTGTTCCATATCAGTACTTACAGTGGAGTCACTTCTGCGTACCACGTTACATCTAAGTCCAAACTGCACGCCCAAGTCAAAATGCTATCGATACGTTAACTTGAACTCGGGTTAACTCGACTGATTCCTGGTGCACGTAGGTGTATGAGTTCACGTTACTCTACTTTAATTATATTGCTGTCATGAAAGCCAGCATGTAATATTGCAATGATAGGTGGAGTTTGATCGTGTCCGGGCATGCTGCTTGGCTTTTCTCCAGTCGATGTGTGTTTTTCCCGCCCTCTACCATCTGCTGATCTTTCAGTGTGTTCATTGTGGCCAGACTATCACTTCCAACCCCATGGTGTTATTCAGGTGTTTGACAGCTCCTGGATATGCCAGGTGGGAGAGTTCATGAGCTTTGTCCAGCTGCAGAAAAGGGCCCTGAAGCTCAACCATGTCCTGATTGGATACTATGAGCTCCCAGGTTCCACCGATGAACCACTACAGCTTGTTGTGAATCCTCAGTCAGCCGAGGTTCGACTGGAGGAGAAAGTGTGGAATATTGGTATGTGCATGACCCAATCCCTGCATGGTTCACTTCAGTTGACGATTCACGCACTGCACTCATTGTTCCCAGCGCGTTTCCAGCTTGAATATTGCTATGTCTTCAGGTATGGGACACTTGAAGTTCCTGGCTCTCAGTCCCAGCAAACGCAGCCCTCCTGAGCCGTTGATAACGACCCTCAACTCTGACGAAATGCCAAACGACCCTGATAGCTTGATAGCAGCCCAGACGGCTACTGAAATGAAGCAATAGGTTTGTGATCAGGCTGATGCTGCCCGAACAGGACAGCTTGCATGGGGATGGGTGTTCAGAATGGTTGGGCACATGCCACAGTTGGAGCGCATGGTGCTGCTGGTGTCCGGCTATCCTTGCGAGATGATACTGGTGTTCTCAACGCTGATGTAGACCAGCTGTCAAGTGTCTGACAGTAGACTTGAATGAACACCTCAGTGGGGCTGCACAATGGGTGATTCATTCGGCGATGCCAAGGTGACTTAACAGTGTTGCAACTGATGTTTGCGGCGCATAAATTTCAAGACTTGCTCTAGGTTATTAGTACGTTTAGGTGAAGAGTTGTTGCCAGTCGTCAACTGCACAACCTTGCAGTTTTGTCGGCAGTTGCTTGTGTTTAGTAGCAGCATGCAACACTCTTGTCTGTTGTCTTTCTTGTTGTGTATGTTACAAGGTGGGTGAATGCAGCTATGATGTCTCAAAAGTGTCCACATATAAGAATGCTGCGCATTATTACATGAACGGGCTACTTTGCCAGGCTGCAGTGCGTCATGATGCACTGCAGCCTGCTTCTCATCAGAGATGTAAGTGATATTCTGTCTGGCAAGCACTACAGGACAACTGTTCCAATGTAACAGCGCCGCCTCCACAGAACGTATAGATGCATGACCTTGTGCAATGTAAACTTTGACAGTAAAAGTTTGATGAGGTTGGCAGGCAGATGCATGTCGCAAGAGAGCTACAAATTGCTGCTGCAGCGGATACTCACCTTTGGGCCTATCTCATAAGCAGCATGTAACAATAATGTCGCCAGTTGTAGATCATGGATACATCACTCAGCCCACCAGAGTGCTTGTGGTCAAGAAACTCCGGTCTCACTTGACATCACTGGCAGTGCACCCTTGCGTGGCTACAGCACACCGAAAAGAAGGCAAATCGAAGGGATATTCTATGTGGTACGTCCATGACTGTTGGCGGGTGGTGATAGCCAAGGCGAGGCTGTCTTGCAGTGCTGCATGTTGCGTAAACATGAAACACGCCTTGGTAGGATGAATTCTTGCGTGTTGACAGTAACCACGCCTGCTCTTTCAGGCACTTCTTGAGACGAGAAAATTCTGATTCTGAGGTAGTCATCTGATCTTACGTCTTGCATCCATGTCTCGCAGTTACCGCAGTTCGCAAACCGGCTGGGTGCTCTGCCAACGACCTGACCCCATCTCTGCACACACCAAACCCGAAAATATATAAACTGCTGAAGAAAATCGGGGTTTGATAGTTGATTCTGGCTTTCTTGACGCGGTCGAAGAGCCAAGAATCTGAGCCGAATGCACCGATCACGTGATCAGCGTGTTGTCGAATTTGGCACTGCAGGTGTCAAGGTGAAACAGCGGTGAGTATAGGAGAAACCATCTATTAGGACCCTGCTTCGATTGAGCGTTGCAGAGTTCCCTGTATTAGACGCAGTGTGACAGTTGGACTCGTTTCATCCAGACGTACGTAGCGATGCCTCCCTTCAGCCTTTCCGTTCGAGCACCCTCTGCACGGGTTGCCGTGGTCGCGCAGGCCCGGCGTGCACCAGGTACGCCGATTCCCTGCTTCTTTCCTTGACATGTACTACGGACTTGGTCCTGCGTGGATTCGTTGTACAGATTTGGATGTTCTCGACTACGAACCAGCGTGTGCTGCCGAGCAGCGTGCAGGCCTGCATCTATCTAGGCTATTGGCTTGAAAGACACGGAGTTCGCTATTTATGTCATCTGCGTGAACGAGGCCGAGCGAATGGCTCCTTGATCCAAGGTTAAAGAGGTGCACGTGTGGGAAATTACATCTCAAGCACAACCCTCTTGCACCGCACCACAAGCAGCCGTGCTGCATACTGATCTGAACCCATACTCTTTGTTGCATGAAATGTAGTGTACTTGTGCCATTGGGGGATGTGATACTAGCGATAGCGGTGGTTTGTTTGCTGCTCCTGGATCTGCGCATAGATTTCCGCTACACACGCCTGCCATCTCGATTTCCGCAACTTGATGCCTCCTTTAGGATACGGTACTGTTGGCTGCGGCCTCTTCTGTGCTTGTTGCGTGCCGTGAGGCGAGCATTACGACACGCCATGCGTCTGAAGTTAGTCGCGCGCAGCCTTCCTGCAACTGTTCTGTTTTGTGCGTGTCCGTCGCTTGGACCAGAACAAAACGAATGTATGACAGTCCTTGCTCACCGTGACTTGTTTGCAGACTACTCTGCGCGTCGGTCGGGCGGTGACCCAGAGAATGCTCGCCGTAGGTCCGGCGGCAGCTTTGCCCCACCGCCACAGTCTTACTCGTCGCCATCAGCGAACGGTGCCCGCGCAGACCCTTCGAACCTCCGCAGGAGTTCTGTTGACTACTCATCTCGCCGTTCTGGTGGCGAGGAGGAAAACAACCGCCGCCGATCCGGTAGCCGTGCTGGCGGTTACGCACCATCCCCACCACCGCGCCAGGCTTCCCCTGCTGCAACCAACTGGAACAGCAGCGCATCTTCATACGGCGGTGGTAGCTCCAGCAACCTGGTGAGCCGGGACGTGCTGAAGCGTCAGTCCATGGACTACTCCGCACGCCGGTCCGGTGGCGAGGGCGAGAACAACCGCCGTCGCTCAGGAAGCCGCTCCGGTGGCTACTCCCCCTCCCCACCACCCCGTCAGGCTGCCCCTGCTGCAACCAACTGGAACAGCAGTGCAGCTTCATACGGCGGTGGTAGCTCCAGCAACCTGGTGAGCCGGGACGTGCTGAAGCGTCAGTCCATGGACTACTCCGCA